>JAQMWT010000126.1:0-191860 GCA_029834535.1 Chrysophaeum taylorii
GATCATGACGTCGTCGATCGCACCAACCATCAGCGCGTCGCTGCTTGGCACGTCCTCGACGTGCCCGATGATGGTCAGGTCGGAGCCGTCGCGACATCTTCCGGAGGCGTGTACGTCACCGGCGCAAGTCGCCGTCGGCGTGGATAAGAGCACGTCAACCCGTCGAAGGAAGCGCACGCACGAAATGCCAGTCGCTGGGATTCGACACTCTCTCCGAGGCCCTGAGAATTGCTCGTCACAGCTGGAAGCTCCACTGCCAACCCAAGATAAGCTTCCATCGTCGTCGCTGAACTGCAGCTCGAACCTCGAGCACATCGGCGCCTCCAGTAACTTCGTCTCAGTATGGAAGAGCGCGTACCATGGCTCGTCGTCCGAGTCGTCCGCGCGAGCCCAAGCGCATACGTCGCGGTTTCGGCCCCGCCGATGGCGGCGTCGTCGCAGAACACGCTGCTCGAGCCGTTGAAGAATAGCGCGCCGGCGGAGTCGCCGAGCCGATCGGTCGTTTCTGTCGCACCTCGGACCACGCAAGTCTGGCCGTTGCCAGTGTAGTCGACGGCGAGACCGTCCTCGAACGGAAAGTAGGCGACCAAGCCACCGAGATCGATGCAAAACGTCGTTGGCGAAAATGATGGCACAGAGCTCGGTGCTGGCGACGGCACTCGCGTAGGACCGGACGTAGGACTGCTCGAGGGATCACCCGTCGGCTTTGGTGATGGCACGGAGGTTGGCTTTGGTGACGGCACCGAGGTCGGCGCCGGGCTTGGTCTGCATTTAGCGAGCCTGGCACTGAAGCGATCCGACTCGGTCAGCTTGTAGAGCTCGTCGATTTCTGCTGTCGAGAGCGCCGTGTCAAAGATCATGACGTCGTCGATCGCACCAACCCATCCCAGCGCGTCGGTGCTAGGTACGTCCTCGACGTGCCCGATGATGAAGTCAAGGTCGGAGCCCGTCGCGACATCTTCCGGGGGCGTGTACGTCACCAGCAAGTCGCCGTCGCGTGGATAGACGTCAACCCCGTCGAAGCGCGCACAGGAAATGCCAGTCGCTGGGATTCGACACTCTCTCCGAAGGCTCTGAGAATTGCTCGTCACAGCTGGAAGCTCCACTGCCAACCCAAGATAAGCTTCCATCGTCGTCGCTGAACTGCAGCTCGAACCTCGAGCACGTATCGGCGCCTCCAGCAACTTTGTCTCCAGTATGGAAGAGCGCGTACCATGGCTCGTCGTCCGAGGAGTCGTCCGCGCGAGCCCAAGCGCAATACGTCCGCGGTTCGGCCCCGCCGATGGCGGCGTCGTCGCAGAACACGCTGCTCGAGCCGTTGAAGAGAAGCGCGCCGGCGGAGTCGCCGAGCCGATCGGTCGTTTCTGTCGCACCTCGGACCACGCAAGTCTGGCCGTTGCCAGTGTAGTCGACGGCGAGACCGTCCTCAAACGGGAAGTACGCGACCAAGCCACCGAGATCGATGCAAAATGTCGTTGGAACAGCACTAGGCGTAATGCTTGGGCCCGCAGACGGCGCGTTCGTCGGGCTTAACGAGGGCAAGATCGACGGCAGCACCGTCGGCTTGCTGATTGGCAAACCAGACGGATTAACGGTCGGAGACGGCAACGGCGCCGAGGACGGCTTGGACGTCGGCGATGGTTTCGGGCCCGCAGTCGGTGCGCGCGTCGGGCGTGACGAGGGCCTGGTCGACGGCAGCACCGTGGGCGTACTGATTGGCGAATCAGAGGGTTTGATGGACGGCAGCACCGTGGGCATACTGATTGGCGAATCAGAGGGTTTGATGGACGGCAGCGAGGTCGGCGCTGTCGTCGGCCGGCACGCGAAGACGGTCTCGATCTCGCTCGGAACGTACTGACCAGGAGTCCATTCTGGTGTAACGAAAGAGCCTTGAACCAAATTCCCCAGTTGCCACGATATCTCGCTGGGATTGTCCCCCGCCGTCACCGTGAGCACGTAAGAACCCGGCGCGTCGCAACGCACGCACACGGCCTGAGTCCCTTGATAGCCATCCGACAGTGTCCCCTGCTCGACCTCGCAACTCGAACATTCCGCGTTGCGGATCGTGAAGCACGCCCCGTTCCAGCCGTCGCCGGAGGTGTCGAACATTTCAAAGTCGATCAGGGTCCCGTTGATGCAGGTGGACGCGTTCGAAGACGTCGTCGCGCAGAACTCGTCGACATACGCATACGAATATGGACCTAATGACGGCGCCTTCGTCGGGCTTGACGACACGGGCTTGTTCGACGGCAGCACCGTCGGCTTGCTGATTGGCGAACTAGACGGATTAACGGTCGGAGAAGGCAACGGCGCCGAGGACGGCTTGGGCGTCGGCGATGGTTTCGGGCCCGCAGTCGGTGCGTGCGTCGGGCGTGACGAGGGCCTGGTCGACGGCAGCACCGTGGGCGTACTGATTGGCGAATCAGAGGGTTTGATGGACGGCAGCACCGTGGGCGTACTGATTGGCGAATCAGAGGGTTTGATGGACGGCAGCACCGTCGGCTTGCTGATTGGCGAATCAGAGGGTTTGATGGACGGCAGCGAGGTCGGCGCTGTCGTCGGCCGGCACGCGAAGACGGTTTCGATTTCGGTAGGAACATACTGACCAGGAGTCCATTCTGGTGTAACGAAAGAGCCTTGAACCAAATTCCCCAGTTGCCACGATATCTCGCTGGGATTGTCCCCCGCCGTCACCGCGAGCACGTAAGAACCCGGCGCGTCGCAACGAACGCACACGGCCCGAGTCCCTTGGTAGCCGTCTGACAGCGTCCCCTGCTCGACCTCGCAACTCGAACATTCCGCGTTGCGGATCGTGAAGCACGCCCCGTTCCAGCCGTCGCCGGAGGTGTCGAACATTTCAAAGTCGATGAGGGTCCCGTTGATGCAGGTGGACGCGTTCGAAGAAGACGTCGTCGCGCAGAACTCGTCGACATACGCATACGAATAGGTCTCGCCTGCGTGCTCCACTCACTCTCGCGAGGAAAGTTCAACTCACCCGCCACGTTGTTGAGCAACGCCGCGATGATAAAGATCCACACCATCTCTCTTCCGATCCACACCATCTGTTTCAGATCCTCGCGAAACGCGAATTTTGTCGCGAGGGCACGTCGACGTCTGTTGAAGAAAACGAAAACGTCTCGTGGCTTATTCTTGCCGTTATTCTACCGTTATAGACTGGTTATTTTTTACATACATAACGCGAACTGATGGAATCAAGCGCGCGAAACTACTAAAATAGCGACCTTCGTGCCTCCGCTCCAGAAGAAGTTTTTACGTATCGAGAGAGGTCGATCAAGAGGGATCTCAGAAGCTCGTTCCGAACTTTTATTTTTCTAGGGCCGGCCAACGATCGGTTGTGCCGTTTCGCCCGATGCCCCCGATTTATTGAGACGGACGCGTCCCAGGCGAATGAATGATATCCCTCCCTCCCTGATTGTGGGAGCGAGATATAGAACCAGCCCTGACTTTTTTCTGATGTCGCCAGAAAGACACGAGAAGGAAACGGGTCCTGACGGCGGTCAACGCTCTAAGTTGAAGCCGTTGACACATCCGATCATGACTAATTGGTTTTCAGACTACTGACGTAATAGTTGAAGGGTAAAGTGAGGGCAAGTCCCTTCATCCTACAATGAGTTGCTCTTATCACAACTCACTCCGGCGGCGGCGGGGTCGGCGCCACGACGGGGATGTCTCGACGACCGATGTCCAGGCCTTCCTCGACAACTTGTTTGGCGACGCTACGGGAATGGTGAGTTAACAGCCGCCCTTTTGTAGACGATGCTAGGAGTGGGTCGCGGGCGACGCGAAATTGGTGCCCACGCTATAGAACCTCCCTAGTGTGCCACCCAATTGGTGCCCACGATATAGAACCTCCCTAGTGTGCCACCCAATTCTTCGAACGGGAACGTGGCGGCCGCAAATAGTCGTCCCGAGGCCTCGTTTGTCGAGCCGTCGCGATGTTGGGCCACATACGTGGTCCAAAGTGGCTCGGCAGCAGCCGAATTCGCCGCAAAAAGTCGCCCGGCACGTCCGCGACGAGAGCTGCGTGCTTGTGTCAAGGGCGAGGAGTTCTTCGCGCGTCGAGCGTTGTCCAACGGTCGCGCGAGTGCTAGTCTTCCAGCTGGCGACGGCGCTCCCGGCTTGGGCGCGAGCCTAGCGGTGGTATTCGGCGGAGGCGTGGATCCAAGAATTCCAACGCCCCGGGGCCGACGGCGCGACCGCCGACGACGACGTGGATCTGCTCTTCTCGCCTAGCTCTTCGGTGTTACGGACTGGCTGCTGGAATGTGCGTTGCAGTCACGCCGACCGCAGTGCTTTCCTCTGGGTACCGTCCCCGCGCGTCGTCTCCTCCGCCTTCGCCATCAGCTCGACGGCGGCGTGTCGCGACCGGCGAACTACACACCCGAGAGCGGGTGCCCATTCCCTCGACCTCTCGTCAAGAGGCGTGGCGAAACAGGACCAACTCTCGCGCCCTTGCCCCTAGTCCGACACCACCTGCGCCGACGTTGCCATTGCCCGCCCAGTGCGTCCTGGCAGACAGCCTCATAGGTTACTTACTGTCTGTGGAACGGCGCGGCGGTGAGGACTGGGCGAGCTGGTGGAGTGGCGTCGGCGAGGTCCGGGTGCTCGTAGTCGGGGAGCATCTGCGTGATGATTGATGTCACGCTCGACGAACGAGAACAGCAACGCAGCACACGGATAGTTGGCACCGCCGTACCGCGACCTGCGCTCCTTGAGATCATCCGCCCATCAGTGGTGAAAATCACGGCGGGAGTTTTTTACCTCGCGGAGTTCTTCGACGCGCCTGGCAGTCAGTCAGTCGGGTCACCATCTCGAATCGGCGGCGTTCCACGATAACCTCGAACATGGAGAGCGCAGGCCGGTCGCAGGCGAGGCTCGTTGGTGCAGAAATTACTGCTAGCAAAGCCATCGAGGATCACCTCAACAACACACTCCATGTCGCCGGGCCTGGTGGCGAAGAGGCTATTTATTCAAAAAGACCTCGTGAGTGTCGCCATCGAAGGACACGTGAACCAGGTCGGTCCTCGTCTCTTCTTGCAGGCAAGAAGCTGTCTCGACGCCCGAGAACGACGAGTGAGGCCGTGCTTGCGGATGAGGCCGTCGAGTTCGGTGTCAACGCCGGCCCTGGGGAGGTTCGTCGATGACCACGAGTCAAACTTCTGACGAAACAGCTCGGCGAGTTCGACCACCTTGGCGGCGGGCGTGATCTGACATGCTCGAATAATGCTCGACACGGCCAGGTTGGTGTGGCAGTAACGCCCATCCCCCCACTTGCTTGCCTGCCACCTGAGACTTACCCTGATTGTTGCCCTGGTATTGACCTTGCATTTATGGGGGGGGGGTGTCATCATCTGTGGACACCCTCACCTGCGCTTCCACTGAAGAACCCAATGTCGACCAGGAATTTGTATTGCTTTCTTGCTGTCTCTTCTTGCTATTATTACCCTCATTTTTGATTGTCCGATTTTCGTGATGGCGTGAGGTGTTTGCGCTGAGATCGGGCGTGTGGTGGTTTCACCCGCGGTTCGGGTCGGGAGAAAGGGATGTCGAGGCCTCTGGCCTGGCCAAGAGGGGCGGGTATCTGAGAGAAAACCACCACTACAGTGGTCTCAGAAACGGCGGGAATCGTCGATAGTCCAACTCCCGGACTATCGATCGATCTCCTGTTCTTCGGCGGCGAGTCGGTTTTTTGTAACGGTCGAGTGAGTGCGAAGCCGACACATTTGTGGGTGAAAATCCATGGGATCACGGGTACCGCCGCGGGGTTCATTTTACGTGATTCGGATCGAACGGGGAGTGGAGTCACTACGACTCAACCAGGCAAAGCATCGTAAGACCTAACCAGGCAAAAAAAGAGTAAGACCTACCCTAGCTCGCGCGAGGCAGACCACCACCTCCCTGACGGCGAGCGAGTGCACCGGGAAGGCCGTCCATAGCCTTCGCGCGCAAGGCAAATCCTACCGTGAGTTCAGCGCACCGGTACAGCGCGCAGTAGTCAGACGGCTGCCGGCAATTAGTCGTCTGACGGAAAAGTGTACAACAAGCGAGTTGTGAGCGTTCGGGTTAATCCTATTATCCGGGCAAAGCGCGGTCGTGGCAGAAAGGCCAATGACAGAACGACCGCAGTGGTTTCGGGACGCACAGGAGCGTCTGCAACGATTCAGTATGGCGACTCCACTTACGTCTATTGGAAGAAGAACACCGTTCAGCACGCCCTTTCAACGGCCGGAAGCCGAGGAAAGCGGCATCAGAAGAGAGGCAAGATCATCTGATAGCCTCGACAGCCCCCCAAAGCGTGCGTGGTCATCCCTCCGGATCCACGCGCCGGCGAAGGGGGAGCTACGTAGGTTGCGCCAGACGCAACCTCAAGACCGGGTGAGCCGACGTTCCCGTACGCACGACCCTACGTTCGTGCGATGAGTGCTGCGGAGTCATCTCGAGCTGACCCCGGATTTTCTACGGCGATGCGTGGACCAGAGGAGAGTGCACCTCCTAGGCCACCATCCGCGAACACGAGAGCTGCGGCAGATTTTCGAGTGGATACCGACCCCGAGATTCTGCAGGCCATCAACGAGCGATTCGAGATGTGCCAGTCGCGCAGATCGAGCACGTCCTACTTGAAATTGAGCGCACCCGCCGCGATACGCAGCAACAACGCTCAGAAGTGGAGCGGCAGCGGATCGACAACGATCGACTTCGACGAATGGTGGAGGAATCCACGCGGGCGCATGCTCGAGAGGCACGGCCAGCCTCTCCGGATGCCACGCGCGTTACGCCCGAAGAGGATGACGCTGTATCGGCACTGACCGATGATCAGCCACCCCGCGAAGTCGACCGGAGCCTACCCCGCAGCATCATACGGACCCCGGTTCAGCGCGTCCTCGTCACGAAGGAGATGTACTTAACATCAAGCAGGGAATTGCTGGTATGACTCGTATCACGTTTTCGCCCGCAGATGTGGAAGATGTACAAAGAAGGAGCCATCACATTAAACGAGTTGCGCCAGCATGATGAAGACTGAGGCTAGATGCTATGCAAGAGGCGACGAAGCTTCCTTGCCCCCCACCTCGGGCTACGGTCGAGGAGCTTGAACGTGAATGGTTCAATTTATGGCAAGGGACTTTATCGTTGCACAAATTTTTTCGCGCGGTGGGTACAGAAATTCGGCCAGTGGCGAGCAATGTCGGGTCGCGACACTGACCCTGCCGCGTTTCGGTCGCACTTCGTTGCTGGGCTCAATTCTGAGCGTTTGCGGACGAGTGTCGAACTTGCCCAGGCCTCACCTCATATGAGAGCATCTACTCTGACGCTCAATGATGTCATTCAATTGACCATCCAGATCTCCAAGATTTTGGAAGCCAACCCTACTGCCAACATCGAAGAGGCGATTAAGAAGGAGAAGGGAAAGGAGCGCGCACCACGGATGAGGACAGAGCAGCAGCAGCAGATGCAGCAGTTGCAGCCAGTACAACTGGTTGGTTATCTTACTGACTCGGGATTAAGGAACCTGGCTACCACAAGGGATAGATGCCCATACACGCCAAGCAATTACGACGTGCCTTAGTTGTGGCCGGCATGGTAGTTTTGGCCACGACAACGGTGTGTGTCCTGTGGCGGACAATCCCTCGAGGAAGAGACGTGCTGCTCAGACGTTGACGAATGCGGGTTTTCCAGCGACGCCAGAGGGACAGGAGCAATACCGACGGGCGCTTTTAGCTGCAGCAGGACAGGCTTCGGTGACTCAGCAAGCGCCGCGCGTTGTACAACAGCCGCAGGTGGTCTACACGGCAGCACAGGTGCTGGGTGCAGGTCAACACCAGTTGGTTGCAGGCACTCAACAGCAGGTGGTCCGAAGGCAGCCCACAGTGCAGCGAACCGCTCAGACCTCGGTGCGCCTGGAGGATCTGACTACGGCTCTCAATACTATGAACTTACTTCGTCAAGCACAGCAGACGGCTCCAACGGTGAGAGGGCAACAGCCGCAGAGAGCACACCCTAGCCCATGGAAGAGAAAGAATAGAAGAGAGAGTTATTGAGTACTGGAGTCGAACCGTGCCTAAGTCGATGAGGAAGTATGATCCTCGGCGCTTGGAACTCCTCGCAGTACTCTCCGCTCTTTAGAATTTCCGATTTTATATCGGAGGACATCAGACGAAATTAGAGACGGATCATCGTAACTTTACGTTTATTCGCGATTCGAATCATACGTCTGGACAGTTAGCACGATGGGCTATGCGGCTTGCTGCGTTCGACCGGGAGCTCGGATACAAGCCTGGAAGCTCCCCTGGCATGCGTATCCCGGATTGTCTGTCGCGCAACCCTATCGACAAGTTGATCGAGAAAGACGAAGACGGGGAACCGATCAACGAAGTTTATTTGATCTTCCAAGAAATCCCCACCGATATACCTGGCACAGCTTGTTTCACCTTCTCCTCTTCGGTGACGATGCCTATACCAACGGAAAGCGGACTCACCGCAGCTATGGCAGCAGTTAGTACGCGACAGAACGTACAACCGCCTCAATTCTCGTACTAGTCTGAGCCAGTTGACTCCGTCGAACGTCTTCCTTTTGCGGATCAAGCTGGGGATGAGATCACTCTCGATGAGATAGCGAAAGAACAAGCTGAAGATGACACATGCAAGCGAATCAGACGAAATCTCAATTCTGAACGGAAAGATCAAGACGAGCAGTCATCCGTACCGTATGAAGTTGATAACAATGTGTTGTATAAGGTCGATGATTCGGATTCTCAACGTTGTATTGTGGTCCCTCAGCCGATGCGAAAGCGTGTAATCGCCATGCATCACCGAGGATTGTTCGGAGGCCATATAGGACGAGACTCCACAGCGAATCAAATCTTAGAACGGTATTGGTGGCCAAACGTCTCATCGTCAGTTAATGAGTTCATCGATGCTTGCATTATTTGCCAGAAGATTCGATCCATCATGTCTAAGCGTCATGGCTTGCTCTGTCAACCGAATCGCGTCGGAGATTGCTATGTCCTAGGTATGGACTTGATTGGACCTTTGCGAGGTGCTGACTTGTACACGTACATACTCGCGATGTACGATGCAGCGTCGCATTTCTTGAAATTGGCTCTGATCAACACTAAGCATGATTATTCAATTTTGAACGCGTTTGTGGACAAGATTTTACTTGAGGGATGTCTCCCACGGTGCATAGTCACGGATAATAGAAATGAGTTCGCGAACTGGTTATTTCGCACGTTCGTTTGTCAATTCAACGTACGTTATCGTTTTACTACCCTTCCGTATCACCTCAGAGTAACCACACTGAACGTGTCAGCCGATTTATCAAAGCCTTCTTGAGAGCTGCGATCGATGAACAGCGTCAGCCAGATTGGTCGAATTTCCTCCCACATGTTGCATTCATGTACAATAGAATGTACATTCCGGGTACGAAGATTTTACCTTTCATGATGCGTATCGGCAAGCAACCCCTGTTACCACCCCATTACAATCTTTTGAGTGAACAGCGTGATCTACCGCAATCGCGTCAGCAGAATTTGATGGACTTTAAGAACAAGCTTGAATTTTATAGTCGACTCGTTACGCGAGCTCACCAATAAGTACACGAGAGCCAGAAACTCAACTATGATGCCCACCAAATTGACATCCAGTTTTCCCCAGGTAATTATGTTCTGCGTTTCGTGCCTAAGACCCACAAAGCCACAAGCTACGGCCCATTTGGCGCGGGCCTTACATAGTTACCAGATAGATCTCTACCGTCGTTTACGAAATTCAGGACGTCAACGACGATGATGCTGAGTCGGTTGTAGTATCTGTACTACAGATTGTGACTTTGAAAGTGCCAACCATCGACACTTCTTCAGCCCCTCTGCATTTACCTTTAGACCGCGACCGTTTCAAACATGGCAAGTTCGTGATTTTCAGGGTTAAAGGACGATCCAACGCGTGGAAGAAGCGTATCTACGTTGCCAAAGTCTACGAAGAATATGACCGCGACAATGATACCGTTGCGCTTCACTACTATACCGATTTGGGACCGCGCGATGATCCTCGTGTTTTTGATCCTACTAAGCCCCTGGCCGAGCGACGCTTAAGACCAGAAAACAAGGACCCTGACTGAGGTAGCTTCACACGCCTACTACCAAACATGGAGGGCTGTGAACCCTGTGTGACTGATTTTTGCCCGGATGAAATCGATGTCCTCGTCAGTAAATTCGGCCTCCACAGCAACAAAGTTCCTGCTGATGAGCTGACCGAGCTTATCGTACCATTCGTGAGCGCGACCTTCGTCCCCCTTGAAGTCGAGGACGACTTCATCTCAAGTAGGGGGCTCCTAACGCCCATCCCCCCACTTGCCTGCCTGTCACCTGACTTACCCTGATTGTTGCCTTGGCACTGACCTTGCGATTAGGGGGGGGGGGGGGTGTCATCTTGACACCCTCACCTGCGCTTCCACCGAACCCAATGTACCAGGCATTTGTATTGCTTTCTTGCTGTCTTCTTGCTATTATTTTCATTTGATTTTCCGATTATAAGATGGCGTGAGTGTTTACGCTGAGATCGGGCGTGTGGTGATTTCACCCGCGGTTCGGGGTGGGAGAAAGGGTTGTTGAGGTCTCTGGCCCGGCCAAGAGGGGCGGGTATCTGAGAAAACCACTACATTGATGTTCTGGGCCGACGAAGATTGATCGGTGCCGGTAGCCATGGCTGCCCGAGCGTATAGGCAACGTGTGACCTCTTCGGTAGTTCCCGATCTGTCGAAAGCGTGACGCCGCTGATCGCGACACCACCCGCGATCCAACCGTTCCCGCCGCGAGGCCGTTCTCGGCCAAATCGGCTCGGACAACCCCAAACTCGCGTGCACGACGTAGACGAGGATCTTGGCTAGGAATGACGACAACTCCGGCCTTCGGATCTTATAAGGCTGGCGAGCTCGAGCTCACGCCGTCGGGCCTCTGCCATCTTGTCATATCACATGTTTTTGCTTCCCACAGAGGTTTCTTCCCCAGCGATTTATATCCCCTTGCTGCAACTGAAGCAGTTCGAGGTCAAGGTTCGTCTGCGCGAAGGCGATGGCATCGCGCGGCTTCACGATCATCCGGGCGGTCCCGTGTTTCATTCGCCCGTTCCCCGTCTTCTTCGGGTTCGGAAGTCGGCGATGGGCGGCGGGTGGTCTCCCGCCTCGCCGGCCGCCGGACGGTTTGTCTCGTCATCCCGAGTCGCGTGGCGGCCCGCCGTCGCTCGCCACGAAGGCGCGAGCCATGACGCGCTTCATCGCGACAAAAACCGGAAGACGTCCGAAGCACGCCTGCGTCCTATAGGTCATTTCTCATTTCTAGCAAGTAAAAAGAAAATGCGGAAGAACACCGTTACCGAGGCAGCAGGCAACGCTCCTCGCCTGCCCCGCGGCTCGGCTATGACCCCGACTAGGTCCCGCATCTACGCCCTTCAGGCACATCCTTCACCTTACGTGTGAAGATGAGCGTTAGTAGCGACAAGTACAGGCCCAGTAAGTTCACGTGGCAACATGAGCAAAGGAGATCTCCAAGGCAAATCCGCGGGTCGGTTAACTTCATCTCGACACCACTCGGTAATCTGCTTGCGTAGGCAATCGAGCTTGGCGCCCGGAGTCAGTCGATAAAGCATCCTCTTGACCAGCATAGGACTGGTGTTTACAAAACGCAAAGATACTGGTGGTGAGTCCACTGGTCTCATAATCGGGTCGAAGAACGTCCAAGCATATCGGATACATTGACACCACGTAAGATTCGCATCATCATCTAAGCGCAGTTTGTCAGGTATTCCAAGTTCTTTCATCACTTTCTCGACTTCTTCATTCGTCGGCAACTGTACTTTCGTAGCTTCACTACCCTTCACGCGCTCTGGCGTCGGCAACAAGAGTACACCAGCCACATCACACAGTGTGTCTTTCCAAGGAACATCCAACTTCTCCTTATATTCGAGTCTGACTTCAGGATGCCTTTTATTAATCTTCTCGTCTTTGACTCGCACGTCTGGCTCGCTCATCACTTTCGGTTTGCGATTCTGCTCAGGATCTGGCGAAATGTCCAAATGCGATTGTCGGGGGGGGGGGAGCAAAAGAAACATGTGACGTCCCCGGCGCATCTATCTTAGGCGGTAAGAAAGGTACTTCGGGAGGTCTCCTCTTAGTAGGATCTTGTAAATCCTCGGTGGACACCCACGTGACGACTCGGGTGAACGTGTAATCGGCGGAAAGTGCCGATGGTAGTAGGTAATCTCAGTAGCCTTCAAGGAACCCGCAGAGGGTTGATCAGCAGGACACAGCGCGGTAGGGAAGACCTTGCCGAATTGGGGGCAACTGTTGGGCACAGACGTGTACAGATCGTTAGCCAAAATAGCAAGAAAGTCCGGAGGGACGATAGACGCCACATTTTTGAACGAAGCGGGCTGCGACAAGCCATTCCGATCATAAACTTGCGGCAGGGTCGACAACTCGGCGGTCATCTGCAGAGTCAACGGTTCGTGAAGAGAGCGATAAGGTCCCATGCGGTGAGCGATGCGCGCGGCGGTATAACTAGCAGCGGTCGAATCTCGTGACGAAATCACGTTGGTCAACTGAAGCAAGCGCGGTTCGTCACCATGTCGTGGAAATCAACGACGTCGACGACAGGATATGATCGGGCCACAGGGGAGACAATCACGGCTTCTTGCTCGATCAGTCACTGCAGAAAAGCTGTTTTCGCGCGCAGCTTGACGGTCCAGGGGGTCGCAGTAATACTTGTGCCGAGATCACGGGAGGTCAAGTCGTAAAGCGCAGCATGCACGCAACGAGGCGATGCAACGCCAGTCAATGACGACCAATCCTTCTCCTGTGAGAAGTTGTGGATCGAGCGCAAGGTCGGGCCGTAGCGCCCACAAAGAGGAGGATGAACGACGGGGGTGTTCGGAAAGTTCGCGCGAGGATCTCTGGTCGCGTTTTCGACGGTATCACGTGCCAAGACGACATGAAACGATAAAGAGCGTATTTCGTTTGCGCGCTGTACTATCTCGTTTGCGCGCTGTGCAGCCAGAGCGCAGCCTTTAAATACACTAGATAGCATGACCAGTTTCACACGCGCGGGCCATAACCAGGGGGACTTCTCATAACGCTGGCGAAGTTCGCACTCCTTTGCCTGTTGACATTCTTGCTCATCCTCTTCGCGTCGACAGACACAAGAATCGTCTTCTTCATCGTATTCGTTAGGGGAGAACGCAGGCTGACTCGATAGAAGGAGACGGCCTGTTGGTGGTGTGCCGAGCAAAATCGGCGGGGGAGACTTGTCGACTGGACTTAAGCGATTTCCGACTGGCTCAGTTAGAGGAAAGCTTCTCTTATCATAACCGGCTGCAGTGCCGTCCATAGCAACGACAAGCGAAACGACGTCCAGCTCGTCCTTACACCGAATAGTGTTGCCAAGTGCTAGAACATCGCCTTGCATCACTGTGGTCGGAACCGGGTTCATAGGCGACTCGGCCATTCTATCGGAGTGATTAACCTGGACATCACACGAAGAACACATGTCACTGACAAGATCATTCCACTGTTCGTACTCAACAAGCGTCGTGGCGAGAACTTGACCAACATTCAAGAATAGAGAAGGTTCACAGAAATATCAACAGTTCCGTCACCAGGCCGTAAGCAAGAGAGCGGCATCGGCGACCTAAGATTCCGATTCTAGTGACAGCTTAATGACGAGTAGATTCGGCGGATATCCAATCGTCAACGGTAAGCGTCGACGCTCGCGCGGCGGACGCCGCACATTTGCGGGAAGGAACGCCGTCGAGAGTATTCTAGTCACCACATCGATCAGAACTTGATCGAGGGCTGAGTGCTGACCACTGCAGATCTCGGCAGCAACCAGATTGCGAGAGTAGGTCGGCCTGTATGCCACTGAGGGCGAATCGACGGCTTCGCCTTGACAACACATCGTCGTCCATACTCGACCTGGGTCGAATTAAAGGGAATGGGGGTACGCGGAGAGTCTGTCAACGCGCCCATCATAGAATGTCGAATGTCGCGGGATCCTAGCCGAAACAGCCCGGCAGTGTAGGCGACGGTGGATACTAACAGGATCGTAGCTTTTTCGGCAAACGCAACGTATGGCATCATCCACTGGCATGTCGCAGTCTGGTTCAATCCCGACTCAAAAAGTGTGCGCCTCGCCGGCAGCTCTCCTCTATCGATAAACATGCTGTCGGCTTCGAGCTGAGCAACTAGCGCTCGGCGAATATATATCGCATCGGCGATCCCATCAACTCTGATCATCGTGTCGAATTGCCTTCCTATCCGAACGCCACGTCCAATTGACATGCATTATACGGGAAAATGCCCAGGACCAAGAAAACTATGGTCTCCAATCTTTGCTCAATCACCATTCCATCTCTCGGTGAGAGCGCAGTGTGGTGACATCTAGCCTTGGGATCGGTATCGTCTGGGTCTGGCAAGGATACATGTGCAACACTCGAACCAAACGACGTTGTCATCGTCCAAAAAAAAAAAAAAGTCGGACTTATCCTCGACAGCTTTATCCGGAGGTTCTTTGTCTCTCTCTGGCGTCAGTTCGGCAGGGCCCAATATCTCTGGATCTGCTTCCTCCCTGTAATCGACTGGTTCTTCGAATTCTTCCCAAACTGACTGACTCAATCGCCTCGTCCATCGAAACGTCGGCACATATGTCACCCTCTTGCCAAAAGCCAGGCCAAACGCAAATCAACTCTTCATCGGCAAATAAACCCATATGCCTCGGTGTCGGAATCGCACTTCTTTCCGCTCTGGCGCTTCTTCCCTAGGAAACAAAGAAGCTCGTCTCCACGTCATTGTAAGCATCGACTTCCTCTTATCAGCGTTGATCGTCCACTCCCGTTTCTTCTCTGGTCGACAGCCACTCTTATCACCCATACATAGTCCGCTCGGGATCTTCCCTCGTTACACCGCCATCATATCACATACTGGCTGCGAATCTCTGAAAACTCCCCATTCCTGGGTAACACGTCAGAGCCTTCGTACAGCCCCAACGACGATTTCCCCAGCATCGTGCTCATCAGCCCTTCTGGCTCCGTATCCTCTTCCTCGGCCACTTTGCTCGGACTAGCATCAGCTTCATCGGTCACTTCGCTCGGACTAGCATCAGCTGCATCGCTTTCCGCCATCGCCTCGTCGCTCAAAATGTCTGCACACAAAACGCCCGCCATCGGCAAAAAGAACAAAATGTCCGCAATCGGCTCGTCGGGAGGCCCTGCGAAATAAAAAGGCGTCGTCCCCGACGTCACATCCGTCAAGTAAGGGCCATCAGCGGACACGTGAAGTGCGATGGGCGCGCCAAAAGATGCGCTCTTATCATCTGAAATGTGCCTCTTTGACGCATCATCGATCGACCAAACTTGGAAATCGAAGCGTCGTCCACCTGAGTGCCCGGAGGCAAACTCAAATGCAAACCCATAGCGTCGAGCGTAGCAGCGGCGGTTCCACCCTTCTCGGCGTCATCGCCTGCACAGGGCTCAGGAGTCGAGTCCAAACGTAGCCTCGTAGCATCGAGCGTAGCATCGTCACGACGAGGAGGACGATCCTCGTCCATCGAGTCGTGCTGGTCCGAATGTTCCAATTCCACTAAAGCTGCATCGTTACTCAGCTCAGGTGTGGCAGCTGCACGCGCCTTGTCATCTGGAAGAGGATCCAAGGCCAAGCCAATGGCATCGAGCGCGGCGGCGTCGTCAAAGACAAAAAGTAGGGTTTTCGGACGACGAATCAGATTGTGCCACAGCACCTTTGGTGGTTTGGGTGAGCTCGTTCGACTTGAAGTCAGTGTTGGTGGATGTCTGCTAGTCCGAAGACGTTCGTGCTTTGAAGGTAGCAGTGATCGAACGACCGGAGTGGCCATCGCGGGCGTAAGCGCAGCGACAACCTGCGAATCGACACCTCCTATCGGGGTCGTAGTCCGGTATCCGCGTAGTCGGTCGGAGCGGCCCGTTTATCGTCATCGCGGCGGCGGCGGGAACCTCGCGCGGGTCTGATCGTTGTAGATGCTTCGTCACCTTGTCGCGGGTAAAAAAACATTCGACCCAACCTCCTATCGGGGTCGTAGTCGGCATAGTAGTCGGCATACACGTCTTCGATCTTCTTCCTTCTTCGTCGGCGCTCGACCTCAGCAATCTCGTCGCAGCGTCGGCACCCATCTTCTTCTATGACAAAGAGTAACTGGGCTCGTAAGGCCTTTGTTTCAACGTAACGCGGCGGTTCTCGACCGTGTCGTTCTCACGGCCGGCAGCGTCGGCGGAAGAATTCTCTGACCTCGAGTAAGGTATCTCTTATATCTTCGAGGGTCTTAATCTCGGGCTTGATCTCGAGCTTCGTCAGAAAATGAAGCGAACTTGCACGCGAAGAACTCTTATCCCGTCCAGTTTTTATGGTGGTGATCAGCCTCTCACGTTTGGCGGTCTTCGCTTGCTCGTGTTCTGAGGCCTCCGCGGCTCTCCTCGTAACCGAACGGGTCTTCTCCGCTCGTCGCCCGCCCGTCGGCGGTGCAGCCTCGTCATCATCATCATCATAGAAGCGTACTCGCGGTGACTCCCGCTGGCGCTCTCCATCCGTAAATCGCTCGTCCCCCTTTCTCTCGGTTCGTACACGACGTTCTCTTCGGAGTCGAGAATTCGAATTCTCCAGCCAAGCCGCCTTCGAACGGCGGCTACTGAGCGCTCTCTCGCTCGTCGGCTCACGAAAACGTCCGAATCTTCAAACGATCGGCCTTAAAATGACGTCAACAAACGACGAAAACGCGTCGACCAAACCCGGGTACGACGCCTGTGCGAACACTTGGTCCGCTCAGCACCTGCTTGATGCTTGCGTCGACTTCGCTGGCTCTTCTCAGCGATATCCGGATAGCGCGTCGTGTAACGCAACGATACGCGCACGTACGATCATAGAGATAACGTAAACGAAAAAGTACGTAGAAACGGCCGTTCGGGAACTCCTAGGCGCCCTTGATCAGGGCGTGCACCAGACCGTGGAGTGCAACAACAGACACTCGTTCGCAGCGACCGGTCTGGTCGCCGAAATCGCGTGTCCTCCACCACTTGTGGCGGGAGAAACGGCACCTGACCGTGCTCGGGGGTATTACGTCGACATGCCGGAGACCTCTAAGCTCGAGGCCGGCGCTAGGCTTGGGTTCGGCCGCTCGTCGCCACACGCCAAGCCTCTCGGCTGGGTTCTTGGTTCATGATAACAAGACAACCCTTCATAAGATGGTGTGACGTAGTCATCACAGAAAAAGGTGTGACGTGGCCACGGAAAAGGGTACGGAATAGGATGTAGGGTAAGCCCTAAGAACCAAGTGGCAACCGGATATCGAATCGAGGGTAAAGTAAAGTAAAGTAAAATAGGCATGCTTTTTTTGTCGTTTCTGCCGAATCCATGGCATGCGCGAGCCGCCGGAGACCGCCGGAGACCGCCGCCGCAAGCCGTCTACTCTTCCGGCGGGTCCGTGTCGTCCTCTTGGTTTTCTTTCTTTGTCGGGGATTGTGGTCTCGTCGGCGAGGTCGGCCATCTTGCCGTATTTGCCTCGGGCCCACTCCATGAACTCGCTGTTCGTGCGCAAGAGGACGAGCATGTCGCATTCTTCGTCGCCAAGGAACGAGTTACCCTCGGTTAGAACGATGTTGCTGGCTGAGATGATTCGTTCGCAGAACCTCTCGGCAGGAAGCGTGCCGATGGAACCGCACGAAGATTGATCTGGCCCCGAGCTCGGAAGCCATACTTGGTGTCTTTCTCGATCTTCTCGTAGAGCTTGCGCGCCCACATGGAGGGGTGGGAGGTGCTCGACGAGATCCGGCTTCTTGACTCTCTTCAGTTCAACTCATTTTCCCATTTGATCCCAGCCGCGTATCGTCTTGCTTGGATCGGTGTCTCCCTTCGCGCACTCAGGATGATCGCCGGTCAGGCGCTTGACATGCAACCACACGCGCCTCGAGGAGTGAGACTACCCGTGTGTTGTCGCGGTACCATTGCGCCGGGATATGGCCACCGGAGATCGCCTCCTCCTCCTTCTCCCCGCAGCTGGTGGTGGTCCGGCACTTTTTTCTTCGCAGCCATTCTCTCCGCTCTTGGCGAAAAACGCGACGACGACGTTTTGGATTCTAAGATGTGTATTGGGGGGGCGACCGACCGTGTTTTCGCGGGGTCGACCGACCGTAAAAAAAATGGTGATTTTAGGCCGCCGAGTGCAGCGAACGGAAATTTCTTCGTCAACCGATGGCGTCAACGCCGTCGTGGGCGAGGACGCAGACCCTACAGGAGTTACCTATTCCACCATCGCCGCCGTCGCCGTCGCGGCCGCAAAACGTTTGAGGAATCACCGATTCCACCGTCGCCACCACCACCACCGGCCCAAACCGATTCAGGAGCGGTTGCGCTGCAGCCGCTGCCATGGGAGTCGGAGGAGTCAGTCGACGAGGCGAAGGACCGCGTCATCGCGCGTATACTGACGGCTTCAGACGCCGCGACGTTCTTATGCGCGAGAAAAAGTGTCACTCTTGAAAAAAAAGGTTCGCCCCCGTCGCAGTGACGTGACTTCAAAAAGTTTTGACGTCTCGGTCCCGCGCTCAGGCGCAAGCATTGTTCCGCGACCTCGCGTGGCAGTTCCACGGGGACACAAATGGCGAGACCAGCGGACGCACGAAGTGATGCAGCGGGTAAACCAAGCGTCTTTACGAAAAATGATTCGCAACTACTTCGGAGCGCCTCCGCCTGTCGGCTCGTCGCGCGAGGCTCGCTCAGTGCCTACGTCGACGGTTGAGGCTGAGTCGGATATCGATGATTCTGATGATGAATGTGAAGCGGACGCGAGTTTTTGCAACCACGACGCTGACGAAAACTGCGAGAAGACGCGCCATTAAAAAAAAAAGAGGAAGGAAGGAGAACGCGGCGGGCTCGAAACGCGTCGAAGGCGGCGTACGAGCGGCGCGTAGAGGAGCAAAGCCGGTTCCTCTTCGCGAAAGAACGCGGCGTTATCTATCTGGGAGCGCGTTTACGACCCGCTCCTCGCGCGCGAGCCGGTCGTGGGTAATGAGACCGGGAGCGACGTCGTTCGAGTTTCGGCGGCAGGCCGAACAACTCGCGCGCGGTCGATCGGCTAAATTTGGACTTACCGTGCTCAAAGCTCGCGAATGCAAGCACGACGTCCTCCGTTTAGTTTGCGGTGCGGCGGAGACGGCGCGAGCTCGCGCCAGCAAGAACCGGCCCGGCGTGGTGTTAGGGCGCCGAAGACGAAGAGGTCCGAGGCGAGTGGTGTCCTTTCGTCGAGTCGAGATATGCCGGCATTCCCCGACAACCGGCCGCTTCGTCTTGCGAAACCACACGGAGCACTCGCGAAGCTGTGCTGCGATCGCATCGAAAAAAAAGCGGCCCATATTTGGCCCAGCGTCTCGCCCGTCTTGTTGTTGTGCCCGTCCTCGCCGAGTGTCCCGAAATAACCTCCAAAGGCATCATCAACACTCTCCTCTCCCCCTTCGCCTCGTACAGCCGGAAACTCCCCTTTCTCCGCGAGATCAAACGCCAAGCTCAACTGTTTCTTCTCGGCGACCGCCTCGCGGCGCTACAGCGCCTCCCTGCCTTCGCGGAGAAGCATTGCGACGAGTACGGCGGCTGCTGCAAGGTCAGCATCTTCTTTTCGGATGGATGCCGCCGAAATACGAGAGAACCGTATCGGCTGTGAGGCGTACCGGCACGTCCAGGAGCAGAAGAAGCTGCCCGAGGCGGATCGTCAGGGTTTCGCCGCCCCAAGCACCGTCGACACCTCCGACGTCCAGGATACTGTCAACGTCGATGGCGAGGATGTCCCTGCGAAGTACTACCGCGGCATGGTCGTCGTGTCACCTTGGGGCAGGCAGGCGGCTAGCCGAAGTTGCCCGCCCCTTCTATCAGATAGACGGCGCGCGCTGCGAATGGAAGGGCGCGTTCTCGTCGGGCACGGTCTTCAACTGGACCGTATACGACTCGAACGACAACACTGGCAAGAAGGTCGCCTTCTCGCATTTCGCAGACAACGAGAGAAAACATCCGTACCGCTTGATCTTTCAGTTTGTCAAGGCGGCCGCCACGGCGTGCAGTGGTGCAAGCGCCGGTTTCCTTTCGCGCGTGGATCGCGGTGTTGCTTGCTCATGGACGGCGACGAAGGCACGTTCACAGCCCATAAGAAAAGAATTCAACGAAACGAACGCCATGCTCGATCCGAAGTACCCAACAAAAAAAGGTCGGGTCGAATTCCTTGGACGTGGCCCGATTCTGGCCGTGTGTCCGCGCGGCGCCCTCGAAGAGGAAAGTCGACAATATCTGGGAACGCGCGTCTGATCCCCGGGGGGGGCGAAAGAATACGCCTTCTCGGAAACGATGATCGCGAGAAGGAGAACATCTAGTTCCCATCTACGCTGGGACACGGAAAAGGTCGCGAGCCAGGCCGTCGAGTCACGCCGACGACAAACGCAACGTAAGTCGCGTCGCGTTCCGTCTGTCAAATCGCGAGAGTAGTGCAGTCTTCCCCTCGAGATCTTCGATCGGCGTGCCCCTCGGTGATCCTCGTGACAGAGCTTTTGCGCCAGGAATTCCTTAATGACAACGCAGCGGCGGATAGTTGTGTCGGGCCCGCTTCCGCCGCCGCCGCGCGTTGAGGAGCTCCTCGCCAGGATCATCGCATTTAGCCATGCGACGATACCACGACGTCTCGCGGATTGAGACTATAAGGCATCCGGAGGATACATCGAAAGTCCACAAGATAATTTTCGCTGCTGCGAATGCGACGGGAGTGTGACTGCTGTTACCATCGATCCGGCCTCCCCACACACACACGGGGCTCGACCTATTGTGAATCCCTTACCCTCTTGTCGCCATTTAGTTCGTCAGTCGCTGAAAAAAAAAAATGATGAACGTCCTGGCCGCCAAGGAGGAGGACGTGCAGAAGATGCTGAGCGCGCAGTGCCATATTGGGACGCAGAACTGCGATCACATGATGCGCGACTACATCTGGCGGCGGCGGTCGGACGGGATACATATCATAAACGTGGGAAAGACGTGGGAGAAGCTGATGCTCGCCGCGCGGGTGTTGACTGCCATAGAAAACCCGCAGGACATCATCGCGATCTCGGCGCGACCCTACGGCCAGCGCGCGGTGCTCAAGTTCGCGCAGTATACGGGGGCGGCGTCTATTGCGGGTCGGTTTACGCCCGGGACGTTTACGAATCAGATAACGCGACAGTTTCGCGAACCGCGGGTTTTGGTGGTGACGGACCCGCGGACCGACGCTCAGGCGGTGAAGGAAGCCTCGTACGTGAATTTGCCGGTGATCGCATTTTGCGATTCGGATTCGCCGCTCGCTCACGTCGACGTCGCGATCCCCGCGAATAACAAGGGCAAACTTTCGATCGGTCTCGCGTATTGGCTGCTAGCGCGCGAGATCTTGCGGATGCGCGGCACCGTCAACCGCCACGTGCCCTGGGACGTTCCGGTGGACCTTTTCTTCTACCGTGACCCCGACGAGCTCGAGAAAGCCGAAGAGGAGCAGCACCATTGGACGTCCGAAAAAACCGCCACAGCTGTCGTAGGTGCTCCGGTCGTCGAGACCCCCGGCTTCGACCAGCTCGTCCCTCCACCCGTCGAGCAGCAGTGGGATGCCGGCCTCTCTGCCCTCGAGCAGCCGCCTCCCGCCACCACCACCACCACCAACTGGGACCAGCCCGCGCCCGCTTCCACCTGGGACGCGGCGGGCGCCCAGCAGACCACGTGGACCGCCTAATGACTATTTTATATTATTATTACGAAGAAGAACAAGAAAAGTACTTGAAATTTGGTTCGATGGAAGGGGAAGGAGAGTGCTGGTGGTGTGACGCTGTGTGTTTTGTAGGATATGGCGGCGATTAAAACCTTGAACGAGAGCGCGCTCGGCATCATCATCATCATCACAATCGAGGGCGAGCTGCCCCTTCAATTCTTTGCTTGCAGTAAGCGCTGCCGCAACGACGACTTTGCCCCGATGCCGACTTCCCGCCTCTGAGTGCTCCGAGAGATCAAGAAACGTAAACGCATCCCGACGGCCGGCGTCGACGACGTGCTTTTTAGAAGATCCGGCCCGATCGAGTCGAGGCGATAGGCAGGTTTTTCGGCGGGCGTCAGAGTCGTCGACGCTGAGGCGGCTGCCGTCCGTCCAGAGGCTCCACTACGACCTCGGTCACTCTCGCGGTCAAAAGGGCGTCTCCAACGGCACCATCGACGACGAGGTGGGCTCCTCGAGCGTGGCGTCCGCGTTGGACAAGGAGAAGGCCATCGCCAGTCGCTCGACCGCTTCGCTCCGGCGGCCGCCTGCGCTGCGCCCAGCGCACAATCGCAGTCGCAGTCGCCTGAGCTGCGCGGAGACAGTTGCGGAACAGCACTGTAAGGTCCTGCACAACTCGAGCCAGCAAGGGCGTCCCAGCAACACCGCGTTGTGGGCCGAGTTTTTGCCGTTATGGTGGCAAACGAAAAAGAGACCTTCGAGGTCGAGAAGGCCGAGGTCCGTCGAGAGCAACAACTCAAGGTCCAGCGTCAGCGGAGCGAGGAGGCTGCGGCGTTGAAGCGGAAGCGCGCTCTGCAGGCGGTGGCTGAAGAGAAACAGGCGGCGGTGACCGGGGCGGCGACGGAGCGGACTAAGGCGCAGCTGGCTAAAAAGTGCGACCCGGCGAAGATGCACCAGCTCCAGCGCAGCTACGCCGACGTCAAAAGGGATGCGAAGCAGCTGGCCCTCGACAAGGCCGAGGCCGAGCGTAGAGCGCGGGACGAGGAGATCGCGATCGACTACGGGCGCGCGTCGCCGAGCTCGAGAAGCGAGACGCCACTAATCAAGTTCTCCATGCCGGCCAACAGGCGTCGGTGCTGGCAAGGGCCTGGCCTCCGTGGGTGCGACACCTCTGTATTCGTCTGCTGGCGTTGCGCGTCGCGCCGTCCGAGGTCTCTGAAGTCATCGCATCGATCGTGATCGACGGTCATCGGGGAAGAGTGCACCGCCGAGATGGAGCTCCCGTCCGAAACCTGCGAAGCGTGATGGGACGTCTCCACGAGCTCCTCTTAACCTCAACGAGGGCGAGGTTTCTCGCCTTCCAATAATCGGACGCGTCGCCGCTCAAGGAGCTCATCGTAACTCCGAATCGAAAGCGAGCACGGAGTTCGAGACTGGACCATGGGCGCCACAAAGCTCGCCGACCAGACCGCACACGGCAAATCTCAGGCTATTTTTCAGCCCGCTTCAGCGATATCCAGAGCACCCTCGATTAGTTCCGTGGGGTGTACGCGAAGCTTCATGGCTCGGCGGACGGAATTTCAGCGACATCGTTCGCAGTCTTGCAGGTGCTGTCGGGACGGCCGACAACTCAGGGGCGGCCTTGGCAAGCGTCCGAGAGCGGGCCGATGAGCATGCCGTCAAGCGTCAGCGCCGAGCCATCGCCACTGCCGAAGGAACAGACAGAGGTGGTAGTGGTGGAAGGAAATCCGCCCGCCCCCCTATCGTCTCGACCAGCACGACGACGACAAGAAAAACTGTGACGGCCTTGATTGAAGCAGCGCGAATAATGGGGCGGCTGGACTACACAAGGCGAAAGCCGCCGCTCGTCGCCAAGCAGCGATCGATCGGCAGCGTGCGCGAAACAAATGCCGAAACGATCGCGGCGGCGCTCGATTGAGCCGTTAACGACATGACCTTGGATGCCATCGAGAAGGTGGTGACCCTTGTCAGCAACCAGGAGCTGGAGGGACAAACCCCAGGCTCGCAGAGTTGGAAAAAAAGCTCGACGACGCCGAACTCGCCAAGCTCCGTAGCAGCAACAATGCAAGATGCTCGTCAGCAACATTGCTCGCTCGCTACACCCACGGCATGGGCATGGGCGACCTCAAGCCCAAGTCCTACACTTCGACAAAGGACGCACAGGTCGGCCAGTTTTTTGGTTCAGAAGCGAATGTTGTTGCCTTTTTAACAACAAGCATCTCAAGCAGCAGATCTACCGCAAGATCAAAATGGAGAGGTTTGCGTTGACGGATGATGAAGCCCGTTGTTGTTCCGCAGCGACGACCGCCGCCGGTGCTTGGTACGGCAACACAGGAGCGCAGGGCCCTGGACGCTCGGCGGCGCCTTGTGAGCGACGCTGAGTTCAAGGAGGAAAAAGCCGGGAATGCTCTATGACCACAAAGCGAGCACAAAGCGCAAGCGAGTGGCGAAGCGAGACCAGCTGCCTTCGATTGTCGACTCTCTTGTTGGCCAGCGAGTCGAGGTGCTGTGGGAGCTCGAGGTTTCCAAACCTGCGGCCCATCCAGGCGAGATTGAGACCGTCTCGGATGCGAATTCAAAAGATGGCCGCAGCAGAAAAAAACTTAGGAGTGAAAGAATATCCCTCGGCTGCGACGACGGCTTGAATCTCCGGTTGGCTCAAAGCAAATCGTCCGTCCGACGTTTTTTCAAGGCACCAAACCTGGCTCCTGGCGCTTTTTTCGAGCTCGACACCAACGAATAATGCGACGAGGATGTGGATGAAATGGCGGGAGGCATCTTCTTTTAAGATGACATGGGCGTTTTCTTTCACCGACGAGCTCGCCGATTGGCGGGCCGACTGTCGCCGACGGCCAACCAGCCGCCCAAAAAATGGTCGACTTCGCACCGTGTGCTTGTCAGGAGTTCTCCGGAGGAACCGCATTGTCGGGCGGTTTCGCTTTCATGCGTTTTTACCTGGATTTCTACGTACACTCTCAAGCAGCCGGTCCCTTCTCATATGCTCATCAGCGAGGCCCTAGGAGATAAAGCAGCATAAAATCACGGAGCTACGAGGGTGGCCTCAGGACCAAACTGGCCAGTTCGAAGCCCCTTTCGACGTCTATCGACTTTCCCCGGGCATTCAGCGGCAAGGGGGGGGGGTGCACGCGGAACCCACTGGGTCCTTCACCCCCCCCCCCTACTCTCATTTACGGAGTCGGCCTTTAAAAACAAACCCTAGCCCGGAGGTAAGAGAGTCCTGTTCTCGCTCGTCGTCGAGAGCGCCCCACTCGAAAAAAGGAACGTAAACAACGTCCCAGCCAAGCCGCTCCTTGAAGCGCGTAGACCCGTTCTCAACCCTCGTTCCCTTGAGGTAGTGGTACGGCCCATCGACTTCGACCGCGCACTTGGTGTCAGGTTGAGCCATGTCGAGCGTCAATCCCTCTTCGGTCACGCGCTCGAAGACGTGCGGCGTCCAGCCAACTCGGTCGAGCACAGGCGCAACGTCGCGCTGGAATTGGGATGGTGATGGGTCCTGACGTTGATACGCCGCGAGGAGCATCTGCTGGTGCTTCGACAGCGGGGAGCTCGAGTCGGGAAACGCGAGGTGAAAAAGTGCAGCGAAGCAAGGTGGAGCTGCGACAAGTGGCGATCATCGAGGGCATGGAGATCTCTGACAGCTCTGCGAGCGAGCTCGGCGAAAAACTCGGGGTCCTTTTTCCAGTCGACGCAGGCTAAAGCCCACGCCGTGCCGTATTGGCGATGGTTCTGCGGCGGATTGAACTCGTCTAGCCGCTTAGAAGCTGCGCCGGCGATCGCCGCGAAGAGCTGAGGTGCTTCGATGCCCGCCGTCGCGAAGGCCCACGCCGTGTTGGCGAGGTTCTGCGGATTGAATTCGCCCAACCGCGAAAGAGCCGCGCCGGCGATCGCCGCGAAGAGATGAGGTGCCTCGATGCCCGCCGTCGCGAAGGCCCACGCCGTGTTGGCACTGCGGATTGAACTCGTCCAGCCGCGTAGACGCTGCGCCAGCGATCGCCGCGAAAAGCTGAGGTGCCTCGATGCCCGCTGTCGCGAACGCCCACGCCGTGTTGGCGAGCTCCTGCGGTTTGAACTCGTCCAGCCGCTTCGAAGCTAAGCCGGCGATTGCCGCGAAGAGCTGAGGTGCCTCGATGCCCGCGGTCGCGAAGGCCCACGCTGTGTTGACAAGCCCCTGCGGGTTGAACTCGCCCAACCGCGAAGGAGCCGCGACAGCAATCGTCGCGAAGAGCCGAGGTGCCTCGATGCCGGCCTTCGCGAAGGCCCACGCCGCGTTGGCGAGGTTCTGCGGCGGATTGAACTCGTCCAGCCGCGTAGACGCTGCGCCAGCGATCGCCGCGAAGAGCTGCGGTACGTCGATGCCCGCCGTCGCGAAGGCCCACGCCGTATTGGCGAGGTTCTGCGGATTGAATTCGCACAGCCGCGATAAAGCAGCTGCGGCGATCGCCGCGAAGAGCTGCGGTACGTCGATGCTCGCCGTCGCGAAGGCCCACGCCGCGTTGGCGAGCTCCTGGGGATTGAACTCTCGAACGCAGCGTCGACAAGAGCCTGCGAGGGCCATCACACGAGAATCGCCTCGGATGCCGCGATATCGGCCTCCCAATTTGGCAACACGGTGCGCGGCAGTCTCGCCAAATTCCGAGCGTCGAAGTCGTCCCCTCGAGCCGCGAAGAGCGAGAGAATTGACTCGGGAGTCGCATCGCGGCCCGTAATCTGTTTACCCCATCGAATTTGTTGCCATCGCGGTGACTCGCTCGGTGTGGCGTGCGTCGCGGCGCAGCGTCTCAACCCCCTCGTCGTCGCGTCGGCGACTGAGGTGAACCGCGCACTTCTCGACGACCGTCGCGGTTGTCGTACGCGTCAGACAGTCGTCGCCTCGGAAGCGATCGAGACCGGCGCACCACGTCGCGGCACAAATTGTCTACATGGTCAGGGATTCGTCGTCGTGTTATCGGGGAATGCGAGCGGCGTCGGTCGTCTCGCCCCTGCTGGTCTTCGTACGATCGGTATTGCCTCTTAAGATGCTGGGGCGAGTCGTCGCGTCGCTTCTCCCAGTCTCCTCGTGTATCATCGCTGCGCCTCGGGTCTCGACGGCGAGGCGTGGGCTCGTCGACGCGCCAGTTCCGATCGTCGTCGCGGCGAACTCTCTTCTCGGGCGTCGATCCATCAAAAAGTCCGTTTGCACCAGGAGCAGCGGACCTCTCCTGAATCTTAGATACCCTCATCGAAGAACGTACACGCAAGCAGCAAAAGCCGATTTTCGGATTTAGGATCGCTTTGGCTTGGAGCGCGCATAGCTAGGCTCCACTCTCTGATTCATCGGGCGTCGTCGTCGTGGTAAAGAAGTTTGTTTGTTTTCCGGGGGCGGCGGCGCTCGCGATGAGTTCTTTAGGCCGGGCGGGTCTTCGATACCGTCGCCTACTCCCGAGGCGCATTTGGTGAGGTTGCTGCGCTGCGAGGTTGAAAAAATGGACTTCCTCCATAGTCTACTTGCCCGCTCTAGCCTGATGCGCCAAATAAAGTTATTCGCCGACTCAAGAGAGTGGCAAGTCCTCTTGGAAGTCGTCCGTCGAGATTCTCGCGCGTCGACCGCTACTTTTTTTTTTTTTTGCTCCAGAATGGTCCAGCGCCGTCCGTTGTTGAAAACAGACTCGTGTTGAAGAGCAAAATGATACGCGCCTCGCCCGTCGATCACTCTTGCACATGATGACATCGTGCGTGCGATAAGCTTCCGCGTGGATTTTTTCCATGCGCGAAGGAGTAACGGCGGCCTGCTTCACGAACATCGTTCGTGGCAAGCACTGTCGCATAATAAATTTCCCAATCGTATGGGCCTTTATTCTGGTTCCCGTCTCTCGATAACGTCTCTGCCCTAAACTCGTGAACGCGAACCGGATGCCAGTTCTGACCGGCGCGATTCGACTCGATTATTATTAGGGCAGCGACGGACTGTTTTATCAATGTCGCCAACTGGAGTAGTTCAACCGTGGCGGGAACTCGCTCCAAGATCTTAGGACGAGAATTCTCGGCAGCACCATCTTCAATCTGCCGTTGTATGGAAAAGAAGAAAAGAGAGTTGGTCGTGAAGAAAGACGCGACAATCAAGACGCAGCAGCGTGATGCTCGACCTCAAAAATGTTCAGGCATCCATCATTTGGTCGGGCCGAGGCGGCGGCGGCGGCGGTGGCGGCGGCCAAGCGTAGAACACGGGATATTAAAACCACGCGACATCAGCATCAACGTGCCACAGCAAAAACAGCATGGATATTTGTCACAAAAAAGGCTCCGCGTACTAGGACGTGAAAAGCAACGCCGTATGCAACGGGAAAAGCAGATGGTCGTCGTAAATTCAAGGGCGAGAGACGGTAAAGTTAAGCTCGCGACCACGTACGGGAGCACGCGAACGCCATTGCAACCGCCAAGAAAGTCGCCGACGTGTGCACCCAGATGGACACCGCGACGAATTAGGTTCCCGGCTACTCTCACAGGCCGTAACCCTGTGACCCTCCCCTCTTTTCACGTCTTGCAGAGAAATCTACAACTCTTATGCCGTCCGCCCGTCGAGAACGACATCTCTTCCTTTCCCCGTATTCTCCACTTTCACGCAACTTTTTATTACGAGTAGTCCTCTTAAGGTTATGCGTAGTTTCTACGTGTCGTCTGTCGTGTGCTATGGCTATAGGGGAACTAACCTGTCCCCTGAACTCTAACCTGCCAGACTCACGCGGTGTCCGAGGCGGGATGCTTCGTAGGGGGACTTTTCTCACCAGTGCACCGCAGAATCCTCTGGAGGTTTTTATTATAAGGGGTCCTGCCTGAAGAACCATGTGTTGCATGCACGCAACCGATGGGCATTAGACTGTTTTTTTTTTCCGCGCCGGTCTAGCCTCGCCATGCAACATGAATTGTATTCAACTACGGGCTCTACGTACAACACGGCAAGACTGTATAACCTCGTGTGTCTGTCTATATGTTCTCGTGTTGTCGTTTTGGAGTGTTGGTGTGCGTGCGTTTTGTTTTGTTAAATGTAGTAGAGTGTACACGCGCCACGGAATATTTTGGGTATCTCTAATACGGAGTACCACCACCACACCTTACGATTGCCAGTCGGTGCTAATCGCACTGATTGGAATCATCACAGTTTGTACAGAGGCATGATGATATGCATCTCGTTTACCCGATGGGCGCACATAGACACCCTCTAGGCAGAGCCCCTTAGAATGTCTAGGGGTAGTTCTTTCAGTAAGATCCTACTCTGACCAGAACCTGATTCACGTCACAGTTCTCGTGGCGGAAAAAGCAGGCGGCAGAGAGCTCCAAAAGCAGTCGCCGGGGCTGACATCATTATGCTCGAGGCACCCGAGTTCCCCAATAACGCGAATCGCTTCTTCCAGTTGCGGAGCCGGAATGTTTTTTCTTTGCAAATCCGGCAAATTCGGCAGATGCTGCGGTTTCACCATTTGCTGCCGCCGCCATATATGTGTACGACTCGTACGAGGCGTACACAAGATCTTGCGTGGACTACGAAGTCCGAAGTCTGCCTACGGGAGTGGAAGAACGCCAAAGCGGCTTAACTTCTTAATCTAGCATCAGTTGATGAATTACCCCTCCTGAAAAATTTCAGACCTGGCACGAGAGAAAATTTGAAGTAGGGTTAGTATCTCCCTGTTCTAGGGTTAGTTCCCTTAACACCCCCACCTCTTTGATTTAAGAAAACGCTGTGTTTGTTATTTATTTATTCATTCACGCCGGCTGCTGTTCTCGTTGTAGAGACAGAAACCGTTAGAACAGACTGCCACTGCTCTCGACTCTGCTGAAGGGTAGCACAGTACAAATTACTCTTCTCTATATAACACACACAGTAAGAAATACTGTTCTCTAGGTATTGGGCACCAGTCCCGGTATCAACAGAGTGTCAGGATTTCCAGAAGAGTATCGCTCCCTGACGTTCCTGAACCAAGGCAAAATGCCAACCAACCAAGATCTTCAAAAAAAAAGGGTTTGCGGTCACTCAGAAGACCGAACATGCTCAAGCCATGCAAGACCAAGAAGCTCGCATAGAGGCAAAGCATCAAAGGGAGATGCTAGCGCGCAAAAACAAGACAACGACGCTCGCTTCCAAGCTCTCCAAGCGCAACTCGACGCCATGCTGACACCACCTGCCGTTGCTGCTGCGGCTCCGCCTCCCACTCCGGCTGTTGTTGTTGCAAGATCCCAAGACTAAGGTTAACACCTTTAGTGACCCACCTAGCGCCGTCCGTCCTCGAGTCAACGGACTTTGCGCAAGTCACACCCCAAATGCCTTCGTTTCGCGTCATGCAGTTGTTCGTAGAACATCTGATGCCTGCCTGAAACAGGCATAACCCAATACTTCCTGCATGGCTTCTACACGTGGGAAGAATCCTTGTCTTGCGCGGATCTAACGATCTCGCTGACGCTCTTCTTCTCGAAGAATACGACAAGGACCCCGACCACCACGCTACATCAGGGAACACACAAGATTTCCAAGGCCGTTACGTCTACTACAAGGGTGTCTACCGCAAGTTCGGCAAACACTTTTTCTGGAGAACGTCTACGAGCCCAAGCTGCTCCAGGAACTTAAAGACGAAGACAAGGACACGACCGAAACGACAAAAGGAGAGATGTATCCGACCACCCAACCTCGCCTCCAAGGAAAAGAAGCCGACTTCATTCATCGTGTACCTCCGCGAGACCGTGCGCCCCCTCTTTCGCCGTTTCCTGCATGCCGGTAGCGACTCCGTCAAGCACCCAGCATACGACGAAATCGACGCACTCGGATCTTCCCATCCGATAGGACTCGAATTTGTGCTCCAAGTTCGCCTAGCACTTGACAAGCACGCGGGCCAGAACCACGTCCACCACGCGCATTATGTCTATAATGCCTTTCTGGGCACGCCGTTCAACCCAGAGATCCACGAGCCTGCTCACTACGTTGAGACTACATGCGTCAAGTATACGGCAGCAACTGCGCCAGATCGATCACTAGCGACTCTTCTCTTCAACTCTCCGATGACAAGATCCTCCCCAAGAAATACACCAAATGCTCCGGTTCAAGTACCCCCCAAGTTTACTCGACTCCCGCGCCCCATCGCACGTCAAGGGCTTCGCACGTCTTGCCAATTGTTTACGTACCCCAAACGACTCCTTGCTACTCGACGAAGACAAGGAAGCGATAAACCATCTTCCCAAGCTCATCATTACCGTCATCTCCACCTTCGAGCGCAACTTTTGGGCTCACCTCAAGCCTCACCCAACTCTTGATTTCAAGCCGTTGCGATTCGTCGCGGACTTTGGTCGTCTGCCGACTAAGGACAAAGACAACCCCCGTTTTTTCTCCCGCCGTCATGGTCTCCACCGAAAACGATGATGACACCTCTCCCTCTGGAGATGAAGCCCCTCCGGATCCCGATGAAGACACCGACCCCGTCGCCGTTTTTCGCGCGGAGGCCAACCTTGCTCGAGATGAAGACAATGACCTCATCCACCAACTCCACGCCTACCGCAAAAAGCAAAAATTTCGCGGCACCCCAAGAAGCCCCCCCCGAACAAAAAGCCTCCCAATCCTCGCTCCCCGTCTTACTACGACATCAATGACAGTCCTAAGCCCAAGGCCACACCTGTCACCCCAACGAAGAACAAGCAAAACCCCCGTGCTTCTCCTGTCATCCCCGACAAACGCGAGCACCCGCACCTTCGCAAGGTCACCTTTCCCACACAACAACCGCATCCACCAAAGCCATCTATCTACTCCTGACCAACGCTTCATAAAGGTCCATCTTCGTCAAGTTTGCCGCAAGCTCCAAACCATACGACGCAATCTAAGCCAAGCCGGTCGCCCGCACACGTCCAGCTCCGAACGCACGACCAAGCTCATCAACCTCATCAACACTATCACCGATGAGATACTTCTCTCTGAAGCCGATAGTGAAGCCGCAGAATTTCTTCTTCAGATGCTGTCGTCCGATTCCCAGGACGATCCACCTAATGAGGGCGAAGCCGAAACCGATGAACAAGATGAAAAAGGACACCTCGGTTTCTATGACGACCACGGTCAGCTAGACCTCTACGACGACACCATTCCCGAAATCAATGATGAAGATGACTCCGCCGAAGACTACGCACGACGTCACAGCGTGACTATATGCGTGCTCTACACCAGAGTCAGCTTTTTCGCTGATGGTTGCCGACGACGACGCCTGTGCCGCCAACCACATCTTGTCCAAGCATTACGATACCGAATTTCCCGACGTCGTCCACCATTTCTCCCAGAGTCGCAGATTTTCTTTGTGCAACATACACTCCCGTTAAGTCACCCACGAAGAAAAACTCGCTGCATGGTTGCAATGGCCCCGGTACCGACATCTCCTTAATTGACGGTGGTGCATCCTTCTGCTTCACTCGCACAATTCACCACTTTGTTCCCGAGTCCATACGCCGGATTCCCGAACACACCATTCATATGGGAAGAGGTACCCTTACCAGCCACTTCATCGGTGTTAAACCGTTGTATTTGCAGGCTGCGGGTCTCTCCTCAAAGGATACAAAACCGGTTACGCTTTATATCTCGTCTTTATGGTCGTCCCGCAATTCAGAAAAGGTCTCCAAGTTATCGCGACATCTCAGCTCAAAGCTCTGCATGTACAAGCCACCGATCCGCCACAGCCCCACGAGCCATATCTATACGAACTTCTAAAGTCATCAACCGTCGATCCGCACGATTATACAACTCCTCCTAGGAATAACCGCCGTGCTACTCGCCACTCGCAAACCTAACGGCCTGTTGTCCCTGCCGTCCCATCATCCAAAGCAAACATTTATAACTGTGCTTAGTTTCGACAGTCACTCAAGGATGAGATTGCACACATCATGTCGCCAAGACACGCTCTAAATCGCACACGCTCGATTTCGCCAAGCTACAGAATCATTCCCTGTTTTTAACGGAACTGCTCAACCTCTCGTCCAATACGCCTTCAATGGCTCCCCAGACCTCTCTGTGCAAGCACAACCCCTCCGGTCAAAACAGCCATTATTGCAGGTTGACTTCACCAGGAAGGTTTCGACACACATTTTTTGCAAACGATTCGACAAACGCCTTACTGTCGTGGTCACCTGCGAAATCAACCATAATATGCGCACCCGTGCGCAACAACTCTTTCCGCACGCTCAGCACCATGCGGACCTAAGGAAGCTCAATGCCGCACTCCAAACCGGCAAAATACGACTACCTCCGTTCGACTCGGCAGTTTTCACATTGCCATGTCAACATCTGAGTGTAATGAAAGAATACGACGACGCCTATGCCACTCCGGTCACCGCCAACCTTTTCGTCCAAGAACAAATCCGCTTCGTTCGTTGCACGCTCCCGACCTACGCCATTGTCGAAAACGTACCTCCCAACCCCCGCACTCACCACGAGTATGCTCAACTCGAAAAAAAGGGTTATTTATGAGCGCTTAGGCTACTTCCGCCACCCCGGTGTCTACAATGCCTCTGCTTTTGGTGACGTCATCAGCAACAAGACACGCTATCTCGCTGTGTATGCCCGGCACCCGCTCACCGGCTACAACCTCGGGAAAACCGCCTTTCCTTGGTTAACCTCGCCTCCGAGCATGGTTCCTCTTCTGGACCCCAGTCACACCATCCCTGACGATTCTATGGATCGCCAAACCCGCCCTTCATGGTACCGTGCCCCGCTCCACATTGGACTACTACCAGCACAAGGCTACCTACTCCTACAAGCCCGCCAACGCCTCGAAACTCTCGATTTCCGAAAACGCACGCATCTGCCGAATGCTTGCCCGCTTCACCAAGCCCTTCACGGATCTAGGTCTCGACGCCAACGGCGCTCCCTACGCCGCCATGACCCATATCTCCCATCTCCTGGTTTTCACATTACTGCACAATCACTTGTCGCACCATCCAACTCTCGCCGCTTGGAACACCCTCCGCTGTTTTCATGCCTCCGAGTCTCAATGTGTTTATCACTTGGATGGAGCCATCACCGGCACTGCCGCTACTGCCATCGCCTGTGGCTACTTCCCGCGCGCCTCCCTCACCCTCCATTCCAGGCCCCCTCGCACCTTGGACTGTTCCCACCAACCCGCAGTCTTCTCCCCAACGCACGCCGTTTCCCTGGATGTTCCCAAGGGCACCGCCTTTCTGGTTGTCGCCTACACCACCTCCTTGGCCGCCGCTCACAGCTGCACGCGCCCCTCCACGTGGGTTCACTACATGAATCGCTCTCATCCCGGCTTTGCTGCGATCGACTCACGAGGGCGAATTTTTACTCTCGATGACCTGACCCCGCGGGACTCATAATGTCCAAAGCCCGTCCCACCTATGCGGACTATGTCGGCCACATCGACGACACGCTTCAAAAAAGCAACCAAGTGCTACTCGGTCACTGGCTCGTACCCAACAAGCACAAGTTACTCCAAAGCCTTGCTGCTGATCTCCCCAGACCAAATCTGCTATGCGACCCTCAACGAAATCGCAAAAAATTTGGACACCACTCGGACCCGGAATTGCTTCGGCTCTTCCAACAGCACCCGCCGTACTTCGCGTTCAAGGCACTGGCCAACGCCGTCCCGCACCACATGCTGCAGGCAAAGTACAGCGCTATCCTCGCACTCCACGAATCGCACCACCAAGTGAACCTTCACATCGAATGGGCAACGATACGCCATGGCGTTCCCAACCCCGGAGACATCAACCAGGTTGCAGAATTCTTCTCGACCATGCCGTCTCTTAGCAGAGGAGGACCGGAACCTCGCCTCCCTCTTCAATGCCGTTGCAGATGCTCACCATGATGCGATCCGCAAACCAAGCAAATCGAAAAATCTCGAGACGCTTCTTGCCGAGGCAACCGTTGCCAGAGTCCGAGTTGACAAGCGACCAAGCCCCCCTAGCGCGTCGACCACCGCACTGCCCCCCTTGCACAAGCCCGGCACCAGTCAGCACGCTATAAGAGTGCTTTTGGTCACTCGCTGGCACCGCATCCATCATCAGCAACCCGAGATGATTCTTCGCCGCACGATTGCCGCTAATGTAACGAATATCTTCGCCCAGGTGATGATCGGTATCTGCAAGACTGGGCAGTGAATGCAAGCGCTGTAAATCACATGTCAGCATCCGTCACAAAAACACTTCCTGGTCACAGGATGAACTGGCCTATGCTCCTGGTCAACACCTCCACATGGATGTCTCATACCCGAGCATCAGCAAATGCTATGGTGGATTTCGTTACATCATGCACTTCGTGTGTATTATTATCTCAGCACACAAGTGGGTCTATTTCCTGCGGAAACTAGACGCACAGGACGTTCTGGCCGGCATCCTCTACGTGGTCAATGTGATTAAGGTCGAATTCGATGTCAAGTGGTGAAAATCATCTCGTCTAATGCATTCTCAACTTTCCGCTCCGGAGCGTTCCACCCGCTCAAGGTGCAACTTGGCATCCAGTTTCAAATCCTTGGTCGCCACCTCCACCAGCGGAACTTTGCGGAAAACATCATCAAGGAAAACACCCGAGGCACTGTAGTTCGCCTCCTCAACCTTCGCAGTGTCAGCATCGAAGGAAAGTCTATTGCCGTCGAGTATTATCACCCATTTGCTCTACTGCATAAGATCCAAGCCGATAATCAGCCCTCTCATGGACTGCCCTCGCGCACAAACATGACCTGCACCGTCCCCTGGCGCATCATGTCACCCATGGCACCGCTCTTGAAGCTATTTCCCTTTGGCGGCGAACCTGTCACTTTCGTCTTCCCGCACAGCCATAAACTGGAACCCTCTAGCACCTCCGCCTCCTATCCCGCCAGCTACAATTACGTCCCCAATCTCCCAGGGACGGACCGATTTATCCGTGATGTTCATAGCTCCCTCCTGCTTGTACATCAAGGGCGATATGGAAAAATCGTCACCTCCAACGACTTCCACGTTGATGCTGACATGCCAGTCAACCGCAACAAAGAGCTCGAACGGATCAAGGCACTCGCGCAGATCCCAACAGAGGCACGGCAAGAGGACCCGCTACCAGCTATAAGCGAACAGAAAATGCCGGAAGTTAGACAGGAATCGCAAAATGAGGGCGAGACTCACGATGACGAGCAGGATGATAACACCTAACGATGACGACGAACATAAAGAACCGGATCCCACCTCGATTGCTGATCCAAGTCCAGTCAGCGACGAGACACCCGAACAGGATTTTTCTTTCCTCAACTGGCCACCTCCGCCGGATGGTAGCATTCCGATGTCCAAGCGAAAAGATCGTCTAGAGGTTGTTCTCGACGATTCAGGTTTTACCCCAGTTCTCGCGCATCGCAACCAGAGCGATAAGCTCAAAGCAGATCTCAAGGACGAACGTGGATTCCGCATCCCCAAGGACCAACTCTATATTGTGAAACGTGTCGATGATGGAAAACTCTTCACCAGACGAGATTATCGCCTCAGAGTATGGTCGCAACTGGAAATACCAGCAGGAGCAATCCACAGCTCACGCCACAGCCAACATGTCCAGCACATTGATGTTCCTCATCAGTGCCAGCGCTCTGCACCAGGGCCACGCCGCCAGCATCGCATCTGATCTCAACATTCGAAGAGATGCTAAGCCGCCTAATGATGTCCCGAAAGGATATCTCCTAGCAAGTACCACACAAGACTATGGTATCATGGGCGGCACCGCACTGGATTTGCAGAGAGAAACCGACGCAGAACTCTTGTATGTTGACTTCCCAAGGAAGCCGTACCACTCATCTGCTGTATTGGTTGACCACCTCGACAACGACAATTCTGTTCTCGAGAACTACGTGTGCCATGACGAACTGTCACCGGCAGAGTACTATGCGCGTCAATGGAACCAAGAATTCTGTTGTATGGGCTCCTCTCTTTTGTGGAACATCTCCGCGCATCAGCACTACCACCTAGCTTCTCGTCACAGGCATGCATGCATGATTCTGGCGAACTCGGACTCCTCTTTCTAAGCCAAACTGATCCAAGACATTCTCCAGGAAGTCATGGACTATGACTTGCAACACATCGATCACGTCGTGTTGCAGCTCGTGACTGCTGAAGATATTGTCTACGAGCCTGAAAAGATTGTCGAACTCAAAGGACTCAGCGAAGAAGATAAGTTAAAGCACATTGCTTCGATTCGCAAAGAAATTGAAGGCTTATGCTCCAACGCTGTCTTTAAGCTTGAACCTTTACCGCCAGACCGTTCGTCTATCTCGACGAAACTCGTGCTGAAGATCAAGTATTTTGCTGACGGCACCCCAGACCGCTATAAAGCTCGTCTAGTCGCCCGAGGTTTCCTGGCACGTGTAGGCATTGACTTTTATGCCACATCCTCCCCAACCGCAATGCTCGCCATCAACCGGCTACTGCTCGCCATCGCTGTGAAGCACAAGCTCCCGGTCGCGCACGCGGACATTCCTCAGGCATTCATCAAATCGGCACTCGATCGCCCAGTATGGATGGACTTCCCTCGAGGAATACGTGTCTCGCAAAACCTAGTCCAGCAGATACAGAAGAACCACCCAGAGTCCAAGCTCGCTTTTAGACTCGTCAAGGTTCTCTATATGACCTCAAACAGTCAGCTTTATGGTGGAATATTAAGCTCGACTCGTTCCTTCGACAACATGAGTTCGAAAGCTCACATGTCGATACTCGCCTCTATATCAGTTGGGATCGATCTGTCAACCGATGGGTTCTCCTATCCGTGTCAGTCGATGATCTATTGATCACTGGTACCAACACTGCTAAAATCACATCTCTTCGCACCGCTCTGGAGAAGGAATATGGCAAAGGTACTTGGCATGACAACATTAGATCCTTCCTTGGTATCGATGTGCATTACAACGTCTCCGCTGGTCATCTCACCATGAATGTAGCAGCGAAGATCACCAAGATGCTCGCCGAGCATAAGCTCAACTTCCATGCTATGGACGTCACCTACTCGGACATTCTCGCTCAACAGCCTTCAGCTAAGCTTCTTTCTGACTTGGCTCCTACTTTAGAAATATTACGCAAGCACTTTCCTCACTACTGTGGCACTAGTATTTACTTGTCTGTCACATGTCGCCCTGATATCACGACATTGTGCAACAAATGCTGCGAAGGCACGCACAACCCTGAGCAGACCCACCTTTTGCACTTATACGTTTCACGTCGTTATTTGAAGGGTACTCCGAATGATTCTCTCGACTATTCTTCATCCGACAGCCCCTCTATTACGGCCTTTATCCAGCATCTGATCACAATCTATCCTGAGTTGCATCACCTTCGTTCGCCTATTATTTGTTTTACTGATGCCAGTTTCGCTGATCGTTCTGACCCTCGCTTAAGATCTCATTCTGGTGCATGTATTTTCGTCTTTGGCAGTCTCGTATTCTGGTCTAGCAAACGCCAAACTCTTACTGCCAATAGCACCGTGGAAGCTGAGCTCATTGCCACCAGCGCAGCCGCGGATGAGTGTCAATGGTTCTACAAGCTTTTCTCCTCTCACCCTTATTATCTGTTTTCTTGTGATCAAGCTCACGCCATTCCCCTGCTTATCGAAAACGCTAGCGCATTACATGTCGCTAATCACCCTAAAGTCAGTGCTCCCTCTCGTCATATCAACTTACGAGAATTTCGCATTCGTGACTACCAGGCCAATTCGGTCGGTCATTAGACCTCTCTGGTCGCACAAGACCGCGCGCAGTGGTGGTCCACCATCAGCAAGTCCGTCCTCGTCCCTCGTGTCTGCCCCAACTGCGCGATTTTCCTCTGTGATTCCGCACCGGCTCCTGCCGGTCCGGCCTGGCTCCCATGCTCGGGAGAGGTCTGAAGTAAGTTAGTTAGTTAGTTAGTTAGTTAGACCTCTCTGGAGTCCTACTCACTACCAGGTCGCCGATCACTTTTCAAAGCTTCTTCCGCGCAACTTATTATTCCACAAGTTCAAAAACGCCTACGGTGTTCACTCTACATCTTCTTCTCCACCATCTCATCAAGTTGCTCTTTCTGCTACTCTTCCACCGTACGATTCCGCCCAGAACCCTCTCTATGTTCTTGTCGATGGTAAAACACTTCCTGTTTAGTTTGATCCAGATTTCGCTCACCGAAATCACAATCTGGGAGGGCGTAGAGATAGAAAATCCGAATTAGGGTTAGTACCCCCCCCCCCCCCTGTTCTAGGGTTAGTTCCCTTAACACCTCTTTGATTTAAAAGACAACGCTGTGTTATTATTTATTTGTTCATTCGCGCCGGCTGTTCTCGTTGTAGAGACAGAAACGAGTACAGACTGCCCCTGCTCTCGACTCAGCTGCAGGGTAACACAGTATTAAATTACTCTTCTCTACTTCCGCAGCGGCGGCGGCCGCCGGTGTCTTGAGTTTTGGAGAGAGAGAGAAAAACTATAGGACCCCCGACTCCATTCCCCCCTCGAGCTACCGATGGAAGACTTCGTGACTTTCGCGGTGGCGACGCGCGCCCAGCAACTCAAGGAAAAGTGCAAAGCGTTGTTCAAACTGTAGGATGACGGCGATGATGACGACTCGGCTTCGGAGGGGCCGGCGTCGCCTCATTCTCGACCTTTTAAGGCCCGGAGGACCGAGCCTCGCGCTGACCTCACGGCGGTCGCGTGGCAACGGGCCTCGCTCTCGAATGCAAGGAGATCGCGACCCCCCAGGTTCGCCTCGAGCGCGGCGGCGAGACGGAGAACTGGACTTTCAGCGCGTACGAGATCTCCGACCAGAGCGCGGCTGGCAAGGCCGAGGAGATCGCCGATCAGCTTCTGAGACTCGAATCGAGCGCTCCAGCTCATTCGTCAAGTTCACCAGAAATTCTACGGAGCTTATGCTGCGGTCCCGGCCGCCGGTCAGTGACTCGAGTAAAAGACCGTTGCATGGGAAAAGAAGCTCTAGATAGGCAGCGAGCGTGTGTGTTATGGGTAGGTGCACTTTCTTGCGGAAGGAGGACGGCAGTAGGGGTGGTGCGCACCAGAAATATGGAGGGCGTGGTGGCAAGAGAAGGGCCGTCTTGTGAGGTAATGTCTATATGCTGTGCTCGATGATGATCATCGAGCAGCTGCTTCCCCCGATCGCTCGCTCGCTCGCTCGCTCGCTCGCTCGTCGTCGGGTCCCAGTAGTTTGTTGTTCCAGAAAGGAAGGAAGCTTTATTTTTGTTCATATCCGCCTAGAGCTCTTGCCACTTGGCCCAAAAACCCGCTCCGTCTCACAGTTGGTAACTTCTTGACGGTGACGTTGTTGCCAGCCTGGAGGAGGAGGAGGAGGAGGAGGAGGAGGAGGAGGAGAGAGCGCGTCGACGCCCAAAAATGCAACAACTGCCATAAAAACGCGCATAGAGAGAGAGAGTGAGTGGCCTGAAAAGTGTCTTTTTTTTTTGCTGCGAGACCTCCTCCTCCACCTCTCCGGGGAGAGCTATCTATCACGTACATCTGGCTAGGGCAAAAGATCCAAGCCGCAAGAGCATCGCGAGAGGCCGGCCAGCAGCAGCGGGACCACGCGCTTCCCTCCAATAAAATTCATGGTTCCTTATTATTATCTATCATCAACCCACCCCAGGCAGGAAAATGAAAATGAAAATGAAAATGATGAATAGACCGGCGGCGCAAATAAATGAACGAATGAATGGTGAAAAGTCCTCGAGTCGAGTCAGATGGGGGGGAGGTGGTCGTCGCGGGCGATTGCCTGGGCGAAGGCGTCGGAGACTTGGCACTGGACTCCGACGTAGTTGACGACGTGGCCGTCGCCGTCGCGGAGCGGGGCGACGAAGAACTGGTTGTAGAAGGTAGACCCGTCGATTCGGTAGTTGAGGAGGCAGACCGAAGTGTCGTAGCCGTCGTCGACAGCTTTCCGAATCTTAGCAACAGCCCGCGGGTCGGTCCTGGGTCCTTGAAGGAAGCGGCAGTTCCGGCCCAAGACGTTTTCGAGGGAGTAGCCCGTCAAGGAGAGAAAGCCGTGAGACGCAAAGACGATGGGATTATCCGGCAACGAAGGGTCGGTGATAACAAAATTCTGCTGCGCTGTCTGCAGCGCCTTGACAAGAGAGTAATCAGGGTCGTCGAGGATGCGCGTCGCGTCGGAGGGAGTCTTAGCGATGAGGCTCGTCGCTTTGTGCTTGCCGCAATTCGCCAGAAGTTCTGAGGCGAGAGGCTCGCCGCACTTTTCTCTGATCGCGCCTCTCAGTTTGTCGTTCTCGAACTGCAAAGCGTTCACGCTCTGCTGGAGGGATTCGAGCAGAAACTTCTTCCGAACCCTCGACCGCTTCGCGTGTTCGCGGTTCCGTTCCCGCCGTTCGTCTCTTTGCTGATCAGTCATCTCTCGGGCCGAGCTGCGCGACCGCTTCGCGATCTTCTTCTTTTCCACGTCTTCCGAAAAGAAGCAGTCGGCGAAGATGTCGTCGAGGTTGATCGACACCTTCTCCGATGTCCCCGGCGCGGCGCTGAACAGTGGCGCGACCTCTCCCATTCTCCTCCTTCAACCTCTACGTCAGCTGGGACTGCTCAACGCTAGGGAAACTAGGGTTTTTTCCATCCATCCATCCATCTTCTTCAACAAGACGAGTGCTTAGGAGGAGACCGATGATGATGTATCCTTATGACAAAGCCTACTGAAGCGAAAGGCGCTGCCGCCTTCTTCAGACGACGACGACGACCACCAGAGTCAAGGTTCTCGGAGTAACCGTAGTAGTAGGTTCGAGAGAGAGAGAGAGCCCACCAGGAGGTATTTGAAGAAGGTTGACATCCATGCGCCGTCCTTGATGAGACGAGCCGCGTGCTGCTGCTTCGGGTAACGGAAACGCCACAGCATCGGCAGCGCGGCCGCGTCTTGGGCTATCGAAAAAAAAATAGCCTTGACGATATCTACGATCCGTGTTGCCGTACGCCTACGACGAAAGTCGTTTTCGCCGTCGTCGTTCCGGCCAACAACAACTGTAAGCCGCGATTCGTCTTGGAGACCGCACCGGGTGTGACTGACTGACTGACTGACTGACTGACTGACTGACGCGTATAATGTTGGATGGAGACCGTCTGTCGCGTGCGCGAAAAAAAAAAAAAAAACCTCCTCGAGCACCACCATCGCGCCGACCGCGTATAACGCTATTGTCTGGCACCGCGTCTCGCCCATCGTTCCTTTGCCCGTGTACTGCGGCCAACTTGGAGTGACAGAAGTACCTTTTTTCCACCCGCGGACCCGACGTACAACGCTATCACGCACGACGGCGGGAATTCTTTTCTCTTTGGAGAGTAGTCGGCTCTTACGAAGAGACACGCACAAGCCGGGTCGAGTTATTATTGGACGAGGAGGTCGGCAACCGGGAGGGGTCGATCGAAGCAAGCTTCGGAGTCGATGCTCTTGGCCGTTGGAAGATCGATGATGGCGTCGGGAAAGATCGCGTGGTCGTCTGGGGGAGCCCGACGCTTGCGAAGGCGAAGGAGTGCAGCGCCGCAGGCGATGACGAAGAGGGCCGCAGAAAAGGCTGCGCCTACGTAGAGTCCTGACGACGCCTTTTTTTTTCTTTTTTTGCTGTCGTCGCCGGTGTCGCCCGCACTGGTGGGGTCATCGGTAAACTCGTCGGAGAGGTCAGTGCAGTCCCAGCCCCGTCGGCACTGAGTTCTACACCGCGCTTCGTCGTCGTTCTTTTTCCAGCACCGCTGGCTCTCGATGCAGCACACCGTCGAGAGACCGTTGAAATAGCAGTCGGCATTCCGCCCTATGCACTCATCGGCTGATGCGCTGACCGCCATCAACAAGAAGAGGAACTTCACACCCATCAAATTATGAGCCATGACGTAAACCACGTATCTTTCTTTCTTTGCGAAAAATAATTTATCTTCAACGGAAACCAAACACGGACGCAAAAAAAAACAACTAGGGTATTTTTTTTTTTTTTGGCAGGGGGTGTTTGTGAGGAAGCTATGACACTTACCCCTGCACCTCGTATCCAGTATCCCTACGTCATTCATTCGCTTATCGCTACTACTACTGTAACGCCCCATTCCAGTTCTCACATGGCAGCACGTGTTCTCCACGGTCGAGCCTGTGTGCTTGACTCCTCCTCATCGGCTTCAGTTCATTGCTACGTGTTCGGTTCGTTTTGTCGTCTATCATGTCCTCGATCGAAAAAATTCAAGCTAGCAAGCTTTCGCAAAAAAAAAAAAAACTTGATGCCTTCAGCGGTGCGCGACATTTTTTTTTTTTTTTTCCCACCAATGGCCACGTCGTCTTGAGAACATGATCTTTTCTACGGGCGATCACATTATCTCGACCAACGATCCTTGGACTAGCATCTCAGCATCTCGCTGCTCTCTGAAGAAGCATCTCGCTGCTCTGAAGAAGGCTTTCGCGTCAAGCAACAACAACGTTGATATCCATGAAAACCGCGACATGAACTTCACGCGACTTTCCAAGCGCATTACCGATGTCTACATGGGCCGTGGGGATCGCGTAGCGAACTTCCTCAACAAGTTCATCATCATCATCATCGGAGTATACGAGTTGCTCGGCATTGTACCAATCACCGGAGTATACGAGTTGCTCGGCATTGTACCTGATCCGACGCACCCTCGAGTGGGTCCTCGCATTTGACTACGTGCATCGTGCTTCACGACTTACTAGCTTTGTTTTATCGTCTCGCGTTTCGTATGTGAATGTGGTTGTACCATCGAGAAGTTCAATGCTCACCCACTACCGTCGCGCTGTCGGCGTGCACAACCACTACCGTCGCGCTATCCGCCGCGTCGTCAGCCACAACCCCGATTCAGACTCTTCCAACTGACCTACCCTCGACGCTCCCCTTTCCCAACAACCTGGCTCTACTCGATTCCGACGCACTACCCAATGTCATTTTGGCGGCTGCAAGGCTCACTTTAAGAGGGACTGCCGCAAGTTTCAAAGTTCCTAGCTATTCCACGACAACGCCCTACCCACCATCGCCCTTCTTCTCAACAGCGCAACACACTTTCCAATGACTCCAACAACACCCAACAACACCAACCCACCAAAACCACCACCACTAACACTACCTTTTCTGCTCCTATGCCTACTCCCACCTTGACTGCTTCTAGTTCCACTCCGCCGCTTTTCTTCATACCACCATCTATTCCACCCCCTTCACCGCCTTAAACGGCCACACCCACCGTCTCACATCCCCCTCCCGATACTCTGTCTCATCATATTTGCACCTTTCTGCCATTCAAGATAATTCCAAGTCAGCGTGTGTACCGCCGATTTTCCGACGCAAGCACATCAACAACCCCATCCCACGGAAGCCCCTCGTTTTTGTGAAGGAAAAGTGTTTTTGTGGAAGCCCCTCGTTTTTGTTTTTAGCTCCCATTGCACAGGCGCCCTTCGTTCTGTATTTTCCCCTATTCGTTGCTCACCCGCTCGTTCTGTATTTTACGCTATTCGTTGCTCCTCTCCTCGTTCTGTATTTTCCCCTCGTCGTTGCTCCTCTCCTCGTTCTGTATTTTCCCCTCGTCGTTGCTCCTCTCCTCGTTCTGTATTTTCCCCTCGTCGTTGCTCCCCTCCTCGTTGTGCTTGTCGTTTTTGGTAAAACCAGCGAACCACGTTCTATCGCGCATTTCACCCGCCACACCTAAGCTGTGCCTGTCAATTTTTCGCGTGCGCAACTTCGTGCTTCCTATGTGGTTGGATCGCGCATCTTCGGGATCCTGGACCGACGCTTCTTTGCTGTGTTATTCGGCTTCTTCATCTACGGTATCAACAGAATGTTGTGGTTCTCCTTCGCGCACTCTCGCCTTTTTCGCCGCTTTTCTGACCTTTAAAATCGGTTTTGCTATCGACGTGAATTCCGTGCTCAGCACCCGCGACGCTATCTGCAATGTTCTTACGTGTCACTGCGACGCTATCTGCAACGTTCTTATGTGCCACAACACTGTTCTGCCACTATCGCCAACGTCTACCGCAGTCTATTCGAGTATGACGAGCGAAGCTCGCCGCTTGCTCCTCCAACGTTGGCCCGTATGGAAACTTCGCTCTTGCGAATGCGAAAACGGGCCACTTTCTTATCTGCCACAGCAGGCTGGCATACAGCAGCCTGGTCTACCCGTGTTCGTTCCTTACACCACTTCGCGTACAGGACGCGGTCGTGCCCATGGCAACTTGCTCGCGCCACAACAACCAAACACCCAACGTTCGCATCAACCCTGTTTACTCCTGTTTTTGCTTCAGCCGCCTCCGACCATCGTCATAACCTGGTCACCATACAACATATCTGACCAAAGGCACCGTTCTCATCAGACGTCTGGTACACTGCCCTCATATATATCAGCCTGTGTTCCCGCTATCTTTGCCCCGCTGCGATTCTCAGTGGCCACAATCGCCTAACGCAAGTCATCCCAGGCACTTTTGTCGCTATTGTTCTATTGTTCTTCAGACCTCGATTTTGCTGACAGTTTCGCTTCTCACATTTCCTGCAATGTCACCCGCCGAAGGCACTTCAACGTTGTTCCGACTTTCTCAAATCACGCTTCCCAGCTATCGTCTCCTGTTGCCCCATTGTCACCTGTTCCTGGTGTTGCCCGATTGTCACCTGTTCTTCCGCTGTTGCCCCCCCCTTGTCCCCTGTGTTTGATGAGAATGCGCCGGTTTCACTGGGACTGATCACCCCATCACGTGAACCGACCATTCTCCGAGCCCATGACCTCCGAAGAACCAACAACCCCCACAGCAAAGTGAACAACAACGTCGAGCCAACCTGAGCCGACAAAACAAAAAGCATGCAAAACAAAGTCGAGCCAAACGGAGCCGACCGCGCAAAGTCGACAAAAAGCGCACATTATTCAGAAACAAATGGAGAACCAACTCAAACCCACAACACTGGCGTTTTACCACGCACTGTTGATTCTGTGTCATCTCATGTCGATTCTGTGTCATCTTGTCATTCCCTTCGATTCTGTGTCATCTTGTCATTCCCTGTACGCTAATTATTCTAGCTTTCGTTTGTTAGTTCATTATGTCTTCCTTACCCTCTGTCTCGCTCTGGCCCATCCAAATCCTGCACGTTGGTTACAAGCCATTGCCAAAGAATATCATCCCCTCGGTCAGCTCGGTTGCTCGGATGTTGTTCGCGTTCCTTCTACTTTTTCTGGCACCAGCTGCCCGTTGACGTGGGTCCACCGCACGAAGTATGAATCTGGCCGCTTCAAATCGTACAATGCTCATCTCGTTGTCCGCGATGTCAGCTCCGCTTTTATCCAAGCTCCCATTGACGAAGACATCTATGTCTGGCCACCCGACGGTTATGCTCCTCGCCAACCCACCGATGGCTTCAAAATCATTTACATGCTCTGTCGCTCTTGGTACGGTTGCCCGCAACCATGTCCCCACTGGTGGCTTTACTTAGAACGCTCCCTTGTCAATGATTGTAGCTTTGTCCGCGATTCTGGTGACACTTGCAGCTACAAACTCGTGCTTAAGTCTACTGTCGTTCAGCGCCTTGTTCACGTCGTTGATGATCTTCTTGTGGCGCACCCCCGTTCTTGCATTGGCCATAACCAAGCTTCCTTTTTGCGTTTTTCAAAGCCTTCCCACTTCCGTTGGTCTCCGCATTACGCGTGATCGCGCACGTCGCACGCTCGCTATCTACCAATCCCATGCTCTCCGAACATCGCTTCATCAACAGTCAACCAGCATTGACTCCCGCTCCTAAAGGTCTTCATCTTTCTGCGGCTGATTGTCCTGCACCTGGCTCCCCTGCTCACGTCTTCATGGCACGCATCCCTTTTCGTCTGTGCGCGTTTTACAGACAATCCTGGTAAACCCCACTGGCACGCCTTATCTCATAACCTCCGTTATCTCAATGGTTCTCAAGATCTTGCCCTTGTTCTTGGTCGCGATTCTACCCTTCGTCTCTGTGGTTATTCCGACTCCAGCTGGGCCGACGACCCTGATGACCGCCACTCCACTACTGGCTTTTGTTTTCTCCTTGCTGGCTCTATCATCGCCTACTGCTGACGCTCGCCGTACCTCCTCGCCCGCTCCTCTTTTGAAGCTGAATTGCTCGCTCTTTACGCCACTACTGCTGAGCTCTCTTGGCTTCTCAAACTTTTTGATGACCTTGATCTCCCTCGTCACACGGTACCAATGTATGTCGATAACAGCACCACTGTCACCCAAGTCCGTCTCCAATGTCTCACGCGGCGAACCCGCCATATTGACATTCGCTTTTACAGCACCGCTGAATATCATCGTAATCAAATCATTGATCTCCAACACATTCCACGCCTTGACAACCTTAGCGATATCTTCACCCGCAGTACGGAAGCTACTCCCTTCTTCTTTTTTTCCTTTTCTTTCTTTTCCAGCACTTGTGTGAGGAAGCTATGACACTTACCCCTGCACATCGTATCCAGTATCCCTACGTCATTCCCTTATCGCGCTCGCGAGAGGTCTGAAGTTAGTTAGTTAGTTATTCCCTTATCGCTACTGTAACGCCCCATTCCAGTTGTCATAGGGGGGGAGACCAACAAGTCGGATTCTGTATGTATTGGGCGGGCGACCTTAATAATAATATGGTGGGGGCGGGGCGACCGTTAAAAAAGTGGTGATTTTGGGGGGGCGACCTTCCTAACTACTAATCGACAGATGTTTGTCTGTCTGTTTGTCTGTCTGTCTGTCTGTAGGTCTGTCTTTAAATGTCGACTGCTAAGAGGGGGGTGTGTGTGGGGAGCATGAAGGATGTGGGTGGGTTTGTGGGGTATGAGGGATGTGCCTGACGGGCGGACTGTCTGTCTTTAAATGTCGACTGCTAAGAGGGGGGGGTGTGTGTGGGGAGCATGAAGGATGTGGGTGGGTTTGTGGGGTACGAGGGATGTGCCTGACGGGCGGAGATAAGTACGCGGGACCTAGTCGGGGTCATCGCCGAGGCGTGGGGCAGGCGAAGAGAGGACGGGCCCCGCCCGTAGGTCGTACGCATGCTGCCGCCGGACGTATGTGCGACGAAGGGTGACGTCCTGCTGGGATCGGGCGGCCTGGGCGGGGTTCCCCGAGGCGGCGACATGGGTGAGGGCGGTGAGGGCACAGCGAGCCCGGCCTAATGCGTTGGCGATCCCCCACTCACGGTAGATGCGGCGAGTTTGGGCCGCCTTTGCCTCTGTGAAGTTGGACTGTCTGTCTTTAAATGTCGACTGCTAAGAGGGGGGGGTGTGTGTGGGGAGCATGATGGACTGTCTGTCCCTCGATTTAGGGTAAGGATCAGATAGGCCCGCGAGCCAGACAGTGATCCTCCAAGCCGTCTACGGCGACCTCGCAGACTGTTTCCACGACCCGCGGCGGCTCTTTCAGCGCGCCATTCTCACGCCCCGTCGAAACGATGTTGTCGATGCTGACAACGCGCGCATGACCGCGGCCTTTTTTTCCCGGAGACGAGGCGTCGGAGTTCTTTTCGGCCGACTAGGTTGGGTCGGAAGACGACGCCTCGCTCTTTACAGTCGAGTTTTCAACTCCCTGACAACCAACGGCATGCTGACTTTGATCTCGAACTTAAAGTCTTCGCAACCTCGACCCGTCGTACGGCCACTGCAACGGCACCCGATACATCATCGATAGTGTCGTGTCACCGAGGCTCCTCCAACCTGTATCCCTCAAGCCCCACCGACGCCAAACGATCAACAAGAGCCAGAGGCAGACGCCCCGCAAGGTCGGCGTCCTCTTGCCTGTCTTCTGCCACGTCTAGCTCTACGTGGCTCTCTGTCGATCGGCAACCCCGAGGATATGCTCTTCTGAGTCGACGACTCCACCCTACCCCACACGTGCTGCGCAATACCGATAAGCCCCCTCCCGGCGTCTACACGCGCACTGTAGGTGAACTTACTGGGACCAGGTGAACTTACTGGGACCAGGTGAACTTACTGGGGTTTGAGATTGGGACTAGGTGAACTGAGTGACCAGGTGAATTTACTGGGACCAGGTGAACTTACTGTTTTTTTTTTGACAACTCAAACTCAAAGGTTGGCGGTGCGTGCGGATCAAAGCAGCTTGGATTGGCGGGGGTGAGAGCGACGGGCTCAAAGGAGAGTGGGTGTGAGCACGAGTGGGTTTACGCCGGGTTAGAGATTGGGACTAAGTGAACTAACTGACCAGGTGAACTTACTGGGACCAGGTGAACTTACTAGGGTTAGATATTGGGACTAGGTGAACTTACTGGCCTGCACTTGCAATTAATTTAATTACAAGTGCAGGCCAGTAAGTTCGCCAGTAAGTTCACCTGGTCCCAATCTCTAACCCCAGTAAGTTCACCTGGCCCCAGTAAGTTCACCTAGTCCCAATCTCTAACCCCAGTAAGTTCGGTGTAAGCCCACTCGTGCTCACGTCCACTCACCCCACTCTCCTTCGAGCTCGTCGCTCTCACCTCCGCCAATCTAAGCTGCTTTGATCCGTACACGCCGCTCGCCTTTGCGTTCACTCTAAAAACCCCTGTAAGTTCACTTGGTCTCAGTAAGTTCACCTGGTCACTAAGTTCACCTAGTCCCAATCTCAAACCCCAGTAAGTTCACCTGGTCCCAGTAAGTTCACCTACCGTGCGCGTGTAGACGCCGGGAGGGGGCTTATCGGTATTGCGCAGCACGTGTGGGGTAGGGTGGAGTCGTCGACTCAGAAGAGGATATCCTCGGGGTTGCCGATCGACAGAGAGCCACGTAGAGCTGGACGTGGCAGAAGACGGGCTTGGGCAAGAGGACGCCGACCTCGCGGGGCGTCTGGCCCTGGCTCTTGTTGATCGTTTGGCGTAGGCGGGCCTTACGGGATACAGGTTGGAGGAGCCTCGGTGACAACGACACGATCGATCATGTATCTGGTACCGTTGCAGTGGCCGTGCGACGGGTCGAAGACATTAAGCTCGCGATCAAAGTCAGCATGCCGTTGGTTGTCAGGGAGTTGAAAACTCTACTGTAAAGAGCGAGGCGTCGTCTTCCGACCCATCCTAGTCAGCCGAAAAGAACTCCGACGCCTCGTCTCCGGGAAAAAAAGGCCGCGGTCATGCGCGCGTTGTCAGCATCGACAACATCGTTTCGACGGGGCGTGAGAATGGCGCGCTGAAAGAGCCGCCGCGGGTCGTGGAAATAGTCTGCGAGGTCGCCGTAGACGGCTTGGAGGATCACTGTCTGGCTCTCGCGCCTACCTGACCTTCAACAAGTTTGGTCACTTAAGTTTGGTCAATCCATCTCTTGGTTGACTAAACTTGTCCTCTTAGAGAGCAAACATACGGTTCGATGACAAAACAAGGCCCGCCGTGATCAAGCTTTCAGCGGTTCTGCACGTCGCGCTGTGACTCCGGATCGTCCTTCGACTTCGAAACGAACACGGTATCGATGCGGGTTTCGTCGCTCAGGTCGAGCGGGAGCGTGGTGGTAACACGCCGACGTCGGTTGACCACGACGCCGAGAAAGAAAACAAGAAGTCGCGTGCCCAGGCGAAGGTAAACGACTATGAGAGATCGCCGAGTACGCTGTCGCAGCTCAGAGCGCGCAAATACGAGGCTCCACTTTACTCGATCTGACCAAGATGCCAAGTTCAGCAGGTGTGTTCTCGAGGCCGACTTGCAGCAGATGATGTTCGACACGGGCGGCAAGTTGACGGCGTGTACAACATGGTCTACAGCGCGACAGCGCTGTCGTTCAAGTGCTATATGCTAGATGCAGCGTTTATGTGCGTGCTGCTCGTTGTGATGTGCAAGTAGAAAATACCGTCACGTGTGCTAAAAGGCACACCTGCTCCGAACCTTCTTGCCGACAAAGATCCAGCTATCGCGCGAAGCACTTCTGCGAGGCCGTGTCGGTCCTCATCAAGGGCTTTATGGAGGGCAAGTCAGGCGGCTCGCTGGCCGGTTAGCACCCGGAAAGTCCGTGTTGGGATGGGGTTCGCTCGGTTGGGCAGAGCGCGACGGACAGGTCGATTGTTCGTGGACCAACACGTCCGCGGCCTGCGACGCTTTTGCACGACCTCGCACAAGACCGCGCAGTGGCGGTCCACCATCAACGAGTCCGTCCTCGTCCCTCGCCTCTGCCCCACAACTGCGTGATTTGCCTCCGTGATTCCGCACCGGCTCCTGCCGGTCCGGCCTGGCTCCCATGCTCGGGAGAGGTCTGAAGTTAGTTAGTTTGTTATTCAGTCTGTCAGGCGGCTCTTCTCGGCATATGCGTTTGATAGACATCTGCAACAGTGTCATCCGCTAAAGGCACGAGATGACGAACCGGGATCGTTCGCTGTAGTCTGTCATAAACATCGAACTAATAAGGCGCATCCGAATAATCTTGGGCGACGAAACAGCGTGGTATCAGCGTTGTCTTGCGCAGGCCTTGTTTGTATATGTTGTTCTGCGAGTGTTCGCATGTTGATGCGTTTGTATGGTCAAACTTGGAGGCATTCAATTTGGTGTGATCAAATTTCGAACAATCACATCAAACTTGTCATATTTTAGACTCGTGCTGATGATGACTGGGTTAGAATTACAGGGGTGGTGTCAGCGATCTCTTCCGGAGCGAGGCTGTCGACGTCTTGACATCCCTTCGCGCCGCAGCTTGTATTTCCCGACTTTCTCGTACAGTTCTCGACGGCGCAGCAGCAGCAGGTCCCGGGGAGATCTTGCGGCAGGGCGGGGTTGTCGAGATGCGCGAGGAGGAGGATGATAAGGAGGTGTTCACTTACGGTCGTGCGAGTTGTTTATGCTGGCGTAACGGCACGTGCTCGCGTTGCCGTCCCATGATCAAGCTGGACAGCTAACTCCGGATCGGGTACGTGACGGTGAGGAACTCCTGAACGTGGTCCTGTACGGTCCCGCACAAGTGTGGGACTACAATCTTTGGGTGCTCGAGGGGCGTTGCTCGCGCAGTTTCTCGAGGTCGTCGAGTTTCGCGTTCTCAACCCCGAGTCGATTATCAAAGACGCGCTCCCTCTCGAGTTTTGGGATGCAGAATGGGGTGATCCGTCTCATGCAGACCGTGTAAGTCTGGTGTCCTATGTCCGCTTGTTGTTGAAGAATGACGCACGACCACGGCAACACCACCGTGGTGAGTCGCGGTTTGGGTGGCTTACGAACGATGGAAGGTACGAGAATGGGCCCAGCTTAAGTACGCCAAGCCGTGGGAATCTGCTCTCGGGGCCGCGTGTCGCTGCCCGCTCTCCTTGCGTATCGCCGTGCTGTCTTAGGACGGACCTCCTTCTAAGGCGGTCATGGGGGGGTGTCCATGCCGCGCGTGTAACGCCACGGTAGATTCTGCGTAGCTGCAGCACCTAGCTCTCGTTTTTAAAGCATTTTCGCACCAAAAGCGCTCACGCGCCCCCTTGCAAAGCCTCCTTAAGTTTGATTTTAAAAGCCGAAGTTTGGTCAATACTGTGGAAGTTTGAGGAGTAGTGATCAAACTTGTTGACCAAACTTACAAGGAAATTAATCAAACTTGAAGGGTTGATTGACCAAACTTAATGCAACTTCGGAGTGACCAAACTTAACTGACCTAACTTCTATGGAAAGTGACCACACATGTGAGCTTTTCCTTAATCATACATCAAAATCGAGCAAACATGAAAGAAATTCACCAAACTTTTTGACCAAACTTGACGGATCCCTTAATTAAAACCATGCGTCGAAATTGGGGGGGGGGCGTAGAAAAAGCTTAATGACCGCCTTGAGCATGGTCTTCAAACGGGAAGCAAGCTCGACTGCGCCCTCGTGCTGCTGCTGGGACGGCTCATGGTCGTCCGGGGCGCTGGCTCCTCGACCGTCGACGGCGGAGTGAGGTCGCTGTAGCAGCCCTCCCTGTCGCTCTCGACAGTGGCGTCGACAGCGGTGCGCTTTTTCGCTGTCGAGGTCGGCCCAGCCACGGCATAGCTGTCCGAGTGGATGCCCGGAGCTCGGTCTTGGAATCCGGTCCCCAGGGCTGAATTATTTCCGGGCGTAGTCTCGACGGGTCGACCAGCAACCGCCGAGCCTTTATGAGCTTCTTCCGGAGCTGCTCGTGCGCTCACTTGGCTTCCTTCTCGGTGGCGAACTCCTCTCCCTCCAGCCCGGCGTCGAGTTCAACCTTGGTGACCCTCAGAGCCATTGTCTCGGATAGCCTTTGGAAGAGAACTCCGGCGCCGCCGACAGCGAACCCTTCTTCTTCTTCTTCTTCTTCTTCGACGCGGTGGCACCCCGCGTCGTTTCCGCCATCGTTGGCGCCCAGCCCGACTTGGCCGCAGGACCTCAGGAAGGCGCAGGCGAGCACCCCCAACGCCCGAGCAATCGAGCATCCCGCGCACCAACAACAAGAACACACCCTTCCGCTCAGAGTGCGCACCATCTATTTGTGATAGAAGGGGCGGGCATGTTCGTCTAGCTGCCTGCCCCAAGGACCAAGCATGGTGACACGACGACCATGTCGTGGTAGTAAATTGCCGGCACGTCCTCGCCATCGACTTTTTTGACAGTGTCCTGGACGTCGGAGGTGTCGACGGTGCTTTGGTCGAAACCCAGACGATCCGCCTCGGGCAGCTTCTTCTGCTCCTGGGCGTGCTCGTACGCCTCACGGGCTTTGCGGTTCTCTCGCATTTCGGCGGCATCCGATAAGAAGATGCTGACCTGGCAGAACGTCCGTTCGTTCAACTCGCGCCGTTGTGAGAAGCACTTGAAATCCACATGTCCAACCTTGCGCGAAATCCTTACCCTGAGTGCGATGCCTCTGGAGAGCGTCGCTAGTCGTCGAAGTCTAAAAATTGGACCCCGGGCGGGCGAGAAGTCGATCGAGAGGATGAAGCAGCAGCAGTTTAGCCAAATCATAAGTATCGCTGGGCGTCGTGAGTCTGCGCGTCGGAAGAACAACACCATGCTGGCTTTGCGATGTAGGAACTTTTGAGTGTCCTTTAAGAGAAAATGGGAGACCAACCAACAATCGCGCCGACAGAAATGGTTGGGACTCTCGAGACAACAAACTGGGAAGATTAAGATGCAGGCCACGGAGAAGTGCTTCTGCCAACGAACGCGGCGCGACGGAGAGAGCTCGCCGTCAGACCAGCGAAGCAAAAGTGTAGGGTGGCTCCATCGCTGCATAGACGATGATTTTGGCGGTCGAGCATCAAAGCCGGAACAAGGCGCGAAGGAGGAACTCAACCGGGCGTGGTCCTGCGGCGTTTGGAGCGACGCGTCCGAGAGGCCGCAGCAAAAAAAAAAATCGGGACATCCCAGGACGACGACGCCTCGTTGTGGCGCGCTTCCAGGTGCTCTTGGCGGCGGCGGCGGCGGAAATCGCGTGTCGGCGATGCGCGCGCCAAGCCCGCCTTGATATCGAGTGGTGGTGCTGCAGCTCTTCCAGGCTCGAGGGTTTGAAAAAAAAATAGTACCTCGCAATCTGGCCGTCGAACGCTATATTAGCCGCCGCCGCGTCGAGCGCTTGCATTTGAAACTGTTGCCTTGCTGCGACGGATTGTCGGTCGGTCGCATAAAGCGGCCTAATTCTTGACGCATCATCGGCTACCGCCAAGTTGAGCGAGCTCGGAAGGGCAGCGGTTGCAGGCTCGTCGGTCACCCGCTTGAAATTAACCACCGCCGCTGCCGGAGGAGTTTCTATTTGAAAGGTAAGGTCGTACCACACTGTCTCCGAAAGTTAGCATCGTCAATATCTCAGTACTCCTGCATTCACAACACCGCGCGATTGTCGTTGATACAAGGGTTCCTCGACGACACGGGGTGACTGACCGAGCAAAGGGGGTCGCTCCACGAGCGTGGATTAAAAAGTTTTGCGACGACGAGGAAAGTGCCGACTGACTTTATCGCCGGCTGATTCCGAACCCAGTGCCCGAAACAAACGCGCGCGCGCACGCATAATTCAAAAAGAAAGAGCCCCACACTGGTGCTGCATGATTTTTTGAAGCCCGGGCTTGTTCGAAGCGCTACGTTGAACAAGAATCTTTTTTTTCTGCCACTCCTACGAATTGGGAAAGTCTGAAGGCGTCACGCATCATCAATTGGGCATTCTAGTCTCCACAAGATCCAAGTAAGCTCTCTGAAGCGAAGCCCGAGACCAACGCTTAGGTCTGTCCTAAGGGAGGCCGTGTCAAACTCTCGAGTAGTGGAGATGAAGAATCAGCAGCACAAGGCGCCGTATCCTCGTGGCACGATTGAGATATTTTCCCCGGAGCAGCGAGCCTCGTCGTCGCCGAGCCGCGGGGTAGGCGACGAGACCCATTGTGCGACCAAGGGTTTTTTTTTTTCAATTGATATATGGGGAGGCAAATTCGACTCGCAGGGTCACAGGCGGGCCATGGCCGACAGTTCCGAGCGTGGCGGCGCGGGTACCGCCGCACAGATCGAGACCCGGGCGGCGCACATCTACCACAGGAGGCACGGAAGGAGTACTTAATCGCGAACTCGCGGAACTTGCCTCGGGCGAATGTCGACTCTCTGAACTCGATGCGATCATCTAAAAATTTGTTTGGGCTGAAGCCGGACAACAACAAGGCGTCGCGGAGTACTTCCTTCCCCCCCCCCCCTTCGCAGAGAGAAGATTGTCACCGTCTTCTCCGCTGCCCCGGAAACGTTGACGCCAGCCCTTATTACTGGCCGCATTGGTGGTGTTGAGTGCGCCGTTGACCACAGCCTCGAAGTAGTTTATTAGGCGAGTACTTACTGCGCTGAGTCGCTGTATGGTCGCCGGCACCCAGAGAGGAGGTTGTAGAGAAAGTGCGGTCGAGATCCGGTCGCCGACCGCAACAACATGTTGTGTGGTGAGCTGAGCGGGGCCTGGTCCGGCTGGAAGAGCATGCCCGGGCTGTCCGTCAGTCAACATGGACGCCTCGTTGTCTGTCTCTCTGTCTCTCTGTCTGTCTGTCTGTCCAAGGCGCCGCCGCAGCTCGTCGCCCAGCGCTGGCATCGAGTACCACCAGTCCCGCGCCGACTCCGGCAGAGCGCCAGGACGAGCCGCACGAGTATCGACGACTTTTCTTTCGCCGCGGCAGGCGGCTAGCGAGGGGGCGGCCTCCCGGGGGGCACACTACCTCGCGACAGCTCCTTTTTGTCTCTAAAGATGAGCCAGCGCATCCGCGAATTCAGTCGTGGTGCCGCAGCGTCCTCGTTCCGCAGCAGCTCCAATGCCGCACGCACCCCCTCGATATCGCCGTCCGTACGCGATGTGTCAAAAGGAGGACGTCGGCGTCGCAGAAGCGCGCGACCGCCATCTCGACGACGACAGCGGCGGCGTACTGCTCGTGGAGCCGTCGAAGTAAATCATGGTGTCTCGCGAGTGTAAACGCGTTGGTCGTGGGCTTGTGGTGGTGAATGATCTGCGGCGGGAAGCTCTTCTCGTCGAGCGAGGGGTGCTGTCGGGGGGCGTCCGCGAAGAACCACCACTTAAAAAACAGACACGACCTGTGACCCAAGTAGAAACGTTCGCGTCGAAGGACGACGTAAAGCACATCCACGAGGCCTCGGGGACGACCGCAGAGAGAAAAATGCCCCCAGATGGCGATAAGAAGATAATAACGTGTGATAGATAGATATCAACGGCTGCAAGAACGCATGCACATCGACACAAATGATCGCTGCGCTCGAGAGGAGGCTCCCATCTCGACCCGACGGACTAGGGGATGATCGTCATCATCACCTAGTCCACAGCCTGTGGTGGCTTGGACGACGACGACGAGAACTTCTTATTATTATTAGGGATCCGTCAAGTTTGGTCAAAAAGTTTGGTGAATTTCTTTCATGTTTGCTCGATTTTGATGTATGATTAAGGAAAAACTCACAAGTGTGGTCACACTTTCCATAGAAGTTAGGTCAGTTAAGTTTGGTGTCACTCCTCCGAAGTTGCATTAAGTTTGATCAATCAACCCTTCTTAAGTTTGATTAATTTCCTTCTAAGTTTGGTCAACAAGTTTTTTGATCACTACTCCTCAAACTTCCACAGTAATAATTGACCAAACTTCGGCTTTTTAAATCAAACTTAAGCGAAGGCTTTTTTTCAAGGGGGCGCGTGAGCGCTTTTGGTGCGAAAAAACGAGAGCTAGGTGCTGCAGCTACGCAAAATCTACCGTGGCGTTACACGCGCGGCATTGGCATGGACACCCCCCCATGACTGTCTTAGAAGGAGATCCTAAGGCAGCGCGGCGATACGCAAGGAGCTTCGCATATTGAGGGCTGCGACGCGCGGCCTCGCCAGCAGTTTCCCACGGCTTGCCGCGGTTAAGCTGGGCCCATTCTCGCACCTTCCATCGTAGGAGCATCCCATACCGCGACTCACCATGGTGCTGTTGCCGTGGTCGTCCGCCATTCTTCGGCAAGAGGCAGACGCCAAAAGACAAAGGTAAATGGTCAGCGTGACACGGATCACCCCATTCTGGATCCCAAAATCCGAGAGGGAGAGCGTCTTTGCGAATCGATTCAGGGTCGAGAGCGCGCATCAGAGGTTCTAAGGAGGGTGCCTCTTGATAGTGTTGTGGAGGTTGTCGTTGGCGGTCTTGTCGAGGCAACCACACGGCTATGTCGAAGTGCCCCCCGGGCGTTAATGAACCATGGATTTGAAGTCGACGCGGGAGCTTGGAAATAAACAAGTCACCTGTGAGCCTTGTTGAACGAGCGGAGATCATGGCGCACTGGGTCCTTTTCTTGGAGCGAGGCTTTCCGGCCGGTGGAGCACGCGTAGGCCGTCCTGATTGATTGGATTCCTGCACGAAGCCTGTTGTTTCCGTGTCGAGTGCGTTGGGTGTACATGCCCGATAGGACCGTGGGGTCACACGAGCTCGCTGCTACAAACATTCTTGGACACTCCCATAAAAACACACATCATTGAACTCGGCTTCAAATATCGCACCGAATCGTTCTCGAAAGGTAAGAAGTACCCCATACTCAGCTCGGCAAGGATTCCCTTGTCTTCGTCGTTCGCATCATACCGCTCCGTATCGTCCCCGTTGTCGTACGTGACGGCGAACTTGTTTCTGGCGTAGGTGACTGTTCCAGGAACGTAGTGTTTAGGCTGCGCAGCGGGATATGGCACATCCGAAGCCATCACCCGGACTGATTTGACACTCCTTCCGCGCGCCGTAAGCATATTGAGGGTGGTGGTGAGCTCGGCGCGCGCACGGTCCCACGCTTCTTTGTCTGTTGGCCACCAGGGAGGAAACGAGCTTGTAGACGACTCTTTCTGCTGCTTGTTTGGGGACTCGGTCGACGCGGGAGGCTCGGTATACGCGGGAGGCTCGGTAGGCTCGGTATACGCGGGAGACGCGGGAGGCTCGGTAGGCTCGGTAGACGCGGGAGGCTCGGTAGGCTCGGGAGGCTCGGTTGCTTTGCGGCCTCCTTTCCTCCGCTTTTTACTGGCGACCCGGGCTGCAGTTCCTTCTGGGTCCAACCCGGCGAACGTCTTGGCCATTTCTTTTCGTGCTCGCTCCCGGTCCTTCTTTGACCCCGCCCCGACCCCGTATTCTTCCGCAGCGAGGATTCTTGGCGTTGGTCATTCTTTGGCCTGCCTGTCCGTCGGGGCCCGATCGCGGATGGCAGCCAAGGCTCAAACTCCTCACCAGCTTCTTTGCATTCGGCTTCAATTTCTCTTTGCGCTGATTCAATTTCCGTTGCGTTGAGAATCGGAAACACCCCCCCGACCCGATATTGATTTTCCCAACGCTGCTTCGTGGTCCAAAGTGGATAGAGATCCTCATCATGCTCACCGCGAGCTATCTGAGCTCCAATCATGCAAACGCACGGCAAGGGAGAGAACGCGTAGTTGCCACAGCTACAGGAAAGTACGTCGAGTTGCTCCGAATCTTCAAAATTCACGTATCCCTTCTGCCCGATAACAACGACGGACGTAAGTTGCTGATTGTTGTCACCTTTGACATACACCAAGAACGTCCCCTTATTGGCCCCAGCGCCGCCGCCGTAAGGCTGAACTCTTGTTATCCGGGTCTTTCTTTTTGCAACCTTGACTTGGGCATCATTATTGTAGTTGGGCCTACGGTTCACGCTTAGATATCACATAGAACAACCCGACAAGTGTGAACATAACAACGGGAGTTTGATCTGAAAAGACAAAGGCCCGTAGGCCCGTACGTTTTTGAGATGGTTGAGACCCTTGAGATTATTGGCCGAAAACACGCTATTTTGATCGAAGACAAGACGAAACTAATGACGCAACAATTTGCATCCGAACACGAGGAAGACTCACGTGAGCCTCTCGCCGGTTTTTGCGCACCGGATGGCCGCTGCGCTCGTATCCGCGTAGGTCGCTGCCTGCTCAGCGAACAAGGTCTGGAGGGACTTGGGTCCGTTGCATAACCTCGCGTTGATGTGCTTCTTGTTGAAAGCCTCCGCCGGGTTGTTCGTACTCGTGCCAAAGAGTGCCCTGGGCCCGTCTAACACTGTGACGGTGTCTGCTTCCTGATCGTTCAGATGCTTTCGCGCATATTCGCGCCGACTGGCAACCTGTAGTGCCAGAAAACTCAATGCCACGAGGAGATTATGACTCACCAAACGCTGGGCCTTGGGAGAAAGTTCGGCATGAAAAGCGTCGCTGGCCGCCTTCGTAGGCGCCTCAACAAAGCGACGAAAGATAGCGGCGTCCCCGGATTCCGCGATCTTTGCGATGTTCTCGCTGCCGTGGTTCACTGTGAATAGGACGTATTCACGAAGAGTAAACAGTTCATCAAAGACTTACTGCACGAGAAGGCGTCGGCCTCGGGCGTATGCTGCGCAGGAATCGGAATTAGACGAGGAATCAAATGGTGCTAGCGAGGTCACTCACGGTGACGTGCGCTATGAGGCCTCCCTTTTGGAAGTCCTGTACTACGACGAATCCCTGAGAGTTTCTGTGCGGATGTTCTCGACGGTCAGTTTAATGACCTTGCCGATCGATTCCGCAGACTCGGTCATGTTCCACCGCGAAGTGGATATCATCACGAGGTGGTTGTTGGCACCACGGCCGGTCACAGAAATCATCACCTGGTTGTCGAGGCAGTGAGCGCCGTCAATAAACGCCTGCCGGCGCAGGAGGCCCGCATTCATCATGCGTATGGCGGGTTTCGACACGACGACATAACCTAAGAAGAACTTCCTATCAGCCAAGGCAGGTGACTGCAGCGTTTCAGGGATCTTGTAGTCGTTGAGGTCTAAGCTCTTGTACCGGCTCCTGTCGGAGCCATCCCTGAACTCTTGTTCCGACTTGTGCTCAGACTTGAGCCTCTTCATGAATACCTTCAGGAGATCTCCTTGTTTCGCGCCATACAACTTAACCGCATGACCGTGGGCTCGCAACGCGCGCTGGCAAGCGTGCAACTCCGCCTAAGAGAATGACAAGCGTGACTTTGATGCACACACGTGAATGTAGATGTGGCGAAGTATACTAACACACTAAGGTACGATTTTCAAGTGTGGTCACGAAACCAAAAGAGTTTGATCAGAAAGCTACAAGTTTAATCACAAAGTTTGATCACACGGACATAAGTTTGATCATAAAGTTACAAGTTTGGTCACCAAGTCAAAAGTTTGGTCATAAAGTCACACGTTTGGTCATACAGTCACAAGTTTTGTCACAAAGTTTGGTCAGAACATTACAAGTTTGATCACACACATGCACCTCCTCGCAGGACAACAGCCACAAACAAGACCTGCGCAAGACACCGCTGATACCGCGTTCCTCTCCTCGTTTCCCAAGAGCGCTAGGATGGACTTGAGCTAGATGTTCTCGACGGATGAGAGTGTATGCTCACGGTTCGTCATCTCATTGAGCCTTTCCTTGATGACGTTGTTGTGGACATCTACCAGACGCCTTTCCGAGTAGTGCCTCCTGACTTGCTCTCCATAGAGCCCTTCTTGATGATGGTCGTCACGGCCTCTAAGAAGTGCTCTGCGCGGTAGTTCGACTTGGGCTGGGTTTTCGTCGGTGTAAAAACTCCTGTGTGAGGTTCATCATGCGTGACGACGAAGTCTATAAGCCCATCACGACGAGAAGCGCGCTTAAAGAAACCGCAGCCCTCTACTTTACACTTGAACGACAACGCCGTCGCGGTATTGATCATGTTATGCACGCTGTTGCTTGCCCCCCGTGTCGACCATCTTCTGCTGCAACTCGGCCTCTTCCCGAACGCACATACTAAACTCGGATTTCGTCGGGTAGCGTGAAAGCAGCGAAGCGTGGTGCTTGAACATTCTGAGCTGCGACAGCGTACGCGGCGATCTGTCACAGTCGTTAACCTTCGTCAGGCCACGCTTGCCGTTCTTGGTGTCGTCGTCGCCCGACGTCAGCGTGATACCAGCACGATCCCGCTCGACCTGAGCGAAGCCCTCGTCGATATCGACCTCCTCGTCATCCGTGTCGAAGTCGAAGGACGCTCCGGAGTCACGACGCGACATGCAGAACCTCCAAATGCTTGATCACAGCGGGCTTTGTTTTGTCAGCGAGCCCTATCCTTTCTTTCTTCAAGCACAAGTTTAGTCAGCCAAGATACGGATTGACTAAACTTAAGTGACCAAACTTGTTGGGGATTTACAGTGACCAAACATACGTGGTGGTTGGAAACTTGACTTTTCCCTTATTATTATTACAAGTGCAGGCCAGTAAGTTCACCTAGTCCCAATCTCTAACCCCAGTAAGTTCACCTGGTCCCAGTAAGTTTCGTATAAGTTCACCTGGTCAGTACGTTCACCCAGCTCACACCAACACCTTTGAGCTCGTCGCTCTCGCCTCCGCCAATCTAAGCTGCTTTGATCCGCACGCGCCGCCAACCTTTGAGTTAACTCTAAAAACCCTTTACTCTAAAAACCCCAGTAAGTTCACCTGGTCCCAGTAAGTTCACCTGGTCACTCAGTTCACCTAGTCCCAATCTCAAACCCCAGTAAGTTCACGTGGTCCCAGTAAGTTCACCTATAGTGCGCGTGTAGACGCCGGGAGGGGGCTTTTAGGTATATTGCGTAGCACGTGTGGCGTAGGGTGGAGTCGTCGACTCAGAAGAGCATATCCCCGGGGTTAGTTGCCGATCGACAGAGAGCCACGTAGAGGTGGACGTGGCAGAAGACGGGCTTGTGGGCAAGAGGACGCCGACCTCGCGGGGCGTCTGGCCCTGGCTCTTGTTGATCGTTTGGCGTCGGCGGGCCTTAAGGGATACAGGTTGGAGGAGCCTCGGTGACAACGACACGATCGATCACGTATCTGGTACCGTTGCAGTGGCCGTGCGACGGGTCGAGGTTTCGAAGACCTTGAGCTCGCGATCAAAGTCAGCATCCCGTTGGTGGTTGTCAGGGAGTCGAAAACTCGACTGTAAAGAGCGAGGCGTCGTCTTCCGACCCACAACCTAGTCAGCCGAAAAAAAGAACTCCGACGCCTCGTCTCCGGGGAAAAAAGGCCGCGGTCATTCATGCGCGCGTTGTCAGCATCGACAACATCGTTTCGACGGGGCGTGAGAATGGCGCGCTGGCTAAAAGAGCCGCCGCGGGTCGTGGAAATAGTCTGCGAGGTCGCCGCCGTAGACGGCTTTTTGGTGGGATCACTGTCTGGCTCTCGCGCCTACCTGATCCTTACTCTCGCGCCTACCTGATCCTCACCCTAAATCGGAGGACAGACAAACAGACAGACAAACATCTGCTGTGCCCTCACTGCCCTCACCCATGTCGCCGCCGCGGGGAACCCCACCCAGGCCGCCCGATCCCAGCAGGACGTCACCCTTCGTCGCACATATATATGTCCGGCGGCAGCACGCGTACGACCTACCAAGGCGGGGCCCTTGGTCCTCTCTTCGCCTGCCCCACGCCTCGGCGATGACCCCGACTAGGTCCCGCGTACTTATCTCCGCCCGTCAGGCACATCCCTCATACCCCACAAAAAAACCCACCCACATCCTTCATGCTCCCCCCACCCCCCCCCCTCTTAGGAGTCGACATTTATTAAAGACAAACAAACATCTGTCGATTAGTAGTTAGGAAGATTATTAGGTGTGACGTCACGAAGACGAAGGATCTGTTCCCACGACCATATATATGATGTGTGTACAGCAGATACGAAGAAGGGTGCTACTAGTAAATCTGTAACGCAAGATAATAATAATAATGGAGTGCCGCGAAGTGTTGGCTGACGGCGGTCAGTGCCTGGAGGAGGAGGAAGAAGAAGAGGGCGCCCGCGGGGCGTTGAGCTTGATCGAGACGCAGATTGGCCAGCTGGAGGTTATGGAGATAGGGGAGGAGGAGAAGCGGACGGCGGCGGAAATTGCGGGGCGGCTCCTGGCGCTTCAAGCCGAGATGATGGCACCACCACCACCAAACAAGAACAACAAGATGATGCCCGAACCCGCAGCAGCAGCAGCAGCAGGGCTGACGCGGGCGCTCGGGGTGGCGCGGGCCGTGGGGGCTTTCAAGGCTGCGGGCGACCGGAGGAAACAGAAACGACAAGTTCACAGACGATGGGCGAACTACGATCAGCGCAACGCGCTGATCAACTCGTTGATTGGCGAGGTCCCCGAAGGTCGGTACATGATCCATCCGGATTCGTGGGCTCTGTTTCTGTGGAATTCGGGGCTGGCGTTTTGGGTCGTTCTGGTAATTATTTTCGTTCCTTTCGCGTGTAGCTTTGGTGAAATTCCGCACCCCGTGCTCGTGCTGACGTGCGATGCCTCGTTTTTGCTGGACATTTGCGTCGGGTTCGCGACGGGGTTTCAGGACGGACCCATAATCTGCATGTCTCCGTTGAAAGTTGCGGTGTATTATTCGGACACTTGGCTGCGCTTGGACGCTATCGCGGCTCTCCCGTTCGCTTCGGTGGCGCTCGCGGCGAAGCGCAGACACGGTCGGGTCGCGTGGGTAATCTTAAGTCTCGTCAAACTCTGCAAGCTCCGCCGCCTGAATTCCCAGCTCATCGAGCCGCTCGCCGAGAAAGCCATCGACAACCACATGATCTCGAGGGTGAGCTTGTCTCTGATCAAGCTGACGTGTACCTACTTCCTCATCATCCACATCGTCGCGTGCGGGTACTGGATACTGTCGCGAGTCACCGAACCCGAATGGACCGCGGACTTCGACTCGGATTGGACTCTCACGAGCGCCGCCCAGCGCGGGTTTTGCCCCCACTACAGTCTCCGGTCCGCGAGTCTCTCGCAGCAGTACGCTTCCGTGTTTCACTGGGCCGCGTTCGCGACGTACGCAGGTCTCGGGACGTCGAAAGGATTGGGGAGTCTTCCGCTGCGGTCTGCCCAAAATCTCTACGAAACGTTTTGCCTCCTGCTGGGGATTATGGTCTTGGCGTCGATGATCGGCGCTTTCGGAGCCGTCGTCGACGACTTCCGCGGCGGCGACGCCGAGAGGAGAGAGATGTTGAAGGAACTGGACAGATACTTCCGCGCCCGCCACGTTCCCGAAGAAACGAGGATCGCCACCCGACGATACGTCTTGTTTCTCCACGAACGAAAAGTCTTAACGCCGCACGCGAGGACGAAGATCATTCTCGACCAACTTCCGTCCGATCTAAGATCCCACGTCCGCGGCGCTGCGAAAATTTCGTACGTCAAGCTCGCGCCGCTCTTCGCGGCTCTAAAATCCGAAGCGATGGCAAAGTCCGTTGCGGCGAGGTTGATAACCGTGGTTTGCCACCCGCTCCAAATCATTTGCACGCAAGGCGACTGTTGCGTCGGCATCCATCTCGTCGCCGCGGGTTCGGTGATGCTTTTCATGCGAGCGACGCCGTGGCCAAAAGCGCTGCGATTTTTGGAGAAACACGAAACTTTTGGCGAGGACAGTTCGACCTACTGGTTCTACAGCGCCGTAGCCCGAGATTTTGCGGAGATTCTGTTGTTGCGGACGAAGGATATTCACGAACTGCGCAAAAATCCCGACTTCCGCGGCGTCTTCGACAAAGGCACGACAAAAGCGAGAGAAGATCTGTGCGCCAACGTCGCCGTCAAGATCCTAGCCCCCTTCCTCCGCCGCCACGTGCGCGCCGCAGCAGCAGAACCCCCGGCGAGTTTGCCTCTCGCCCTCCACCGCGAATACACGAGAATCCGCCGTCCCTCCAAGCCAATCATAAAAGACGAAAAGCAAAAACTCAAGCGCGTCAACAATCGCCTTCTCCCCTTCAGCGTCCTGGTCCGCCAGGACCAAGTCCTCCCATACGACGCGAGGAAGAACTCCTCTTCGGACCAGCCAAGACGCGGCTCCTACATGACGCCCGATCGACTCTCGCTCCCCGACTTTCCCCGCCGAATCTCGGAGGTCCCCCAATCGGAGGGGGGGGGGCGCCGCTTTTCCCGACTCCGTCGCATTTCCCTCCGACCCTCCTCCTCCTCCTCCTCCTCCTAACTCTTTCTTTCTTTCTTACTTTCTCTCTCTCTCCGCCTGTGCCTCTACCATAATACGAGACGAGACGAGACGAGACGAGACGAGAGAGACCCCCTCTTGCTGGCGCCGGTCGATTCCAGAGTAGTAGACAGAAGACCGGGTCTCAACCCGATCGAGGGTTTGTTTCTTTGTCTTTCGTTAAATCTCGACTGCTAGGTTTGGGCGGTCTATAACGAACCCTGTGAGGAAGCTATGACACTTACCCCTAACTAACTAACTAACTTCAGACACTTACCCCTGCACCACGTATCCATACGTCTTTCTCTTATCGCTAGTCTAACGCCTCATTCCATTCGTATCATGGTACCAGGTGGTGTCCACCGCGGTCGAACGACTGCTTGACTTCACGGATAACGGCGACTCCTCCTCGGCTTCAGTTCATTGCTACGTGTTCGGTTCGTTATCGTTTATCATGTCCTCCTCGATCGAAATTAAAGATAGCAAGCTTTCGCAAAAACTTGATGCCTTCAGCGGTGAGCGACATCATCTTTTTCACCGATGGACCCGGCGTCTTGAAAAAAACATGATCATTTCCACCGGTGATCGCATTATCTTGACCACTGACACTTGGACCAGCATTTCCGCCTCTGGCTGCTCTGAAGAAAAAAAAAATTGGTCTCAAGCAGCAATGCTGGTACAGTGCACTCGTCATGGCGCTACCAATGCATGATACTGATCGTGCGGATATCCGTGAAAACCGCGATATGAACTTCACGCGGTTTTTTTTACAAGCGCATTACTGATGTTTACATGGGCCATGGAGATCGTGTCGCTCAGTCTGCAATTGCTTCACTACATTCCTTGGTGTGCAACAATTATATCGATAAACTTGAGAGTCTTTTCTTTACAAGTTCATCACTCGTGTTCAAGTTGCTCGGCATCATCATCAAGATTTCCCTGACTCGAGTGCATTGCAATTGCTTCAGACGAAAGAAAGAAAATCCCCGACTCGCTCTTGTCTAAGGATCTCGTTGCACTTGCGCATCCTAAACTGTGCACATATATGATGGTTTCGTTGATCGCCTCCACAGTATACAGTTTTTGATTATCTTCCAACACCAATACCCACCCACGTCGGTCAAATTCCCAATACCCACCTCGGTCCAATCCCCAATACCCACCTCGGCCCCATCCACCCTCCTACCAAAACTATCTTTCCGCCCCCATTCCACTCTTGCCTCCATCTCAATCCTCTCCGCCGCTCCTTGCGTTGCCACCCTCCACCACACCCTCTGTCCCGCCTTCCACCGCTGTCACCCTTCCTGACCCATCCCTTTCTGCACCCACCTACCCGTCTTTCAATTTCCATCTTCTCTCCATATCTCCCTCCATTCACCAAGTCCTTTCCTCCACCAATGCCCTTACCGCTCTCCTCACCGCTCGTGAGCGCGACTACCTTCACAGCACCAACCTTCGTCTCGTTGTCTATGATACCGGCGCCAACGTCAACCTTTTTAACTCTTCATCTGGTTTCACTGATCTTCTTGACAATACTCAGCAGCACCCCACCACTTCCGCGCTCGGCAATGGCTCGGTTTCTGGATCCGGCACTGCTCACTTAACGTTTCCTTCAATTGGTCCTCTCGACAATCGTCGTCTTCCTTCTCCTCCACCCACTCTCTTCCGCCCCTCATGGCATCCATGTCGCGTTCCCGCATACCCTCCTCATCTCTCCTGGCCTTGGTGACAAACGGATTCTTTCTGATCATGCCCTTGAGCAAGTTGGTTACGATTGCCACACCATTCAGGCCGTTGGCCCTGCTTATCCGTAACGTATTTTACGTCACCGCCAAACGCATCACGTTATTCCTCTGCTTCGTCGCTGTGGTCTTCTTTTGATCGTCTGTTGGATCGGCAATACGACCGCTGCGCCCTACGCGGACTACGTTTCACCTTTTGTTGCATTTTCTTCTTGCCCCCGTGTCCATGACCCTTGTGCGTTTCCCGCTGTGTCTCAACGCACTCAACTTACTTTCGACCGTTGGCATGCTCGTCTTGGTCACTACAGTCCCTCTAATATCCGCCGTTTGTCTTCTCTTGCTGTTGGCGCACCGCTCTTCCCGAGCTCCGCGTCGCTTTCTTTTTGTCCTGCTTCTGCTCTCGGTAAAATGCATGCTGCGCATGTTGGCCAACGTAAAGCTCATGCTTCCGCTTCCACTTCGCCTCCTTCCTCCGAGCCTTTGTCTCGTCCACGTGCCGTTGCCCCATACCTTATTATTCACGCCGATCTCATGTTTGCCGGCGTCCCATCCTTCATATATCAAGATCGCGCGATCCTCACCATTGTCGATGATCATACGCGCCGCCGCACGCGTTACTTTGCTCCACGACACGATGCCCTTACGAACGCTCGTCAACTCGAACTTTTTCTGTCTATTTCTGTCTACCGTGGTTCGCCCATTCGGATATCGCATTGCCCTCATCTACACCGATCGTGACCGCTCTCTTATGGGCCAATTCGAAACCTTCTGTCTGGGCAACAATATTGCGCTTCGGCACGCTCCGGCAGCACAGTCCAAAACTTCACAGGCTCACGCTTTTTCCGGTGTTGTGGAACGCTCTCACCGCGCAACCGCTGATATTACTCGCACTCTTTTGGTACATGCGCACCGTCCACCTGATTTTTGGCGTTGGGCCATGGAAACGGCGGACTTCATCTCTGAGCGTATGCCAAATGCCTCTAATCCTGGATATATGACGCCATATGAAATGCTACATGAAACTCTCCCGCGTGTCGATTTTCTTCGTGTTTGGGGTTGTCCAGCAGCAATTCTCACTGGCGACAAATAGCCTACCAAAGCTATAACCGGTATCTTCATTGGGTATCCCTCTGCAGGCCCTGGATATCGCATATTGCTTCAACGCCCCACAGGTCCTGTCATCCACACCTCGATTGATGTTGTTTTTGACGAAAATTTCGCTCTGCGTAAGTCACTGTCCTCTCAACCCCTTCCTCCGTCTCTAGTGGATTCTCGTTTTCCTGACTTATTTTATTACGACCCTCGTTTATCTTCCGCCGTCGCGCCCATGTCTTCTGTTTTTGATGCTCCGGAGCCGGCCTTATCGGGACTGATCACCCCTGAAACAACTCAACCGTCACTGACTACACTCTTACCGGACAATACGAAACGTGCACCATTACGTCGCGCCAGACGGGGCCGACCGCGCAAAGTCGACCAACGCGCGTTACAACAACCAACAGACTTTTATACGGGCGATTCTATTTCCTCCTGTCACGATGTTGATTCTGTTTCCTCTGTCGCTTCTGTTTCCTCCTGTAACTCTTTGTATGTCTCTTCTGTTAGCTTTCGTTTGTTAGTTCATTATGTCTTCCTTCCCCTTTGTTTAGCTAACACCCTTGTTGATCCCCATGCACACGTTTATTACTCTGCTTCCGAAGAAATGTCTCAGTATTCAGACCTTGACGAAACTACTATTACTTCCACCCATTTACGTGAAGCTTTAGCTCCGACCAATCCTGAGCGTCCTGGCTGGTTGCAAGCCATCGCTAAAGAATACAGCTCTCTTGGTCAGCTTGGTTGCTGGGATGTTATTCGCCTTCCTTCGACTTTTTCTGGCAACATTTGTACCCTCACGTGGATCCTCCACAAGAAGTATGACTTTGGCCGCTTCAAATCGTACAAGGCTCGCCTCGTCGTCCGCGGTTACACCCAGGTTCACGGCATTGATTATCATGACACCTACTCACCGGTTGCCAACATCGTCACGATCCGTTTCTTTCTAACCTTTGTCGCTGTTCATGACTGGGATTTGCACAAGTTGGATGTCAGCTCCGCTTTTATTCAAGCTCCCATTGACGAAGACATCTATGTCTGGCCACCCGAAGGCTATGCTCCTCGCCAACCCACCGATGGTTCCAAAATCGTTTATAAGCTCCGTCGCTCTTGGTATGGTTGCAAACAAGCTTGTCGCAATTGGTGGCTTTATTTGGAACGCTTCCTTCTCAATGATTGTGGCTTCGTCCGCGGATCTGGTGACACTTGCCATTACAAGCTCGTGCTCAATTCTACCGTCCTTCTACGTCTCGTTCTTGTCGTTGATGATCTTCTTGTGGCGCACCCTCGTCATTGCATTGGCCATTACCAAGCCTTTTTCCTCCGTTTCCGCGCTTTCACTGACGTCAATGAGCTTGATCTCACTTCTTACGTTGGTCTTCGCATTACGCGTGATCGCTCCCAGAAAACCCTCACTCTTGACCAATCCCATGCTGTCCGTGAAATCCTTACCGAACATCGCTTCATCAACAGCAAACCCGAACTCACTCCCGCTCCCAAAGGTCTTCATCTTTTCTGCGGCTGATTGTCCTACTCCTGGTTCTCCAGATCACATTTTCATGGCACGCATCCCTTTTCGCCGTATTGTTGGCTGTGTCCTCTTCATCTTCATCATGACTCGCCCTGATATCACTTGGTCCGTCAATCAGTGTGCGCGTTTTTCCCACAATCCTGGTAAATAAACCCCACTGGCACGCTTTATCCCACACTCTGCGTTATCTCAACGGTTCTCAGGATCTTGCCCTTATTCTTGGTCGCGATTCTACCCTTCGTCTCTGTGGTTATTCCGACTCCAGCTGGGCCGACGACCCTGATGACCGCCACTCTACAACTGGTTTTTGTTTTCTCCTTGCTGGCTCTATGATAGCCCACTGCTCCCGCTCGCAGTACTTACTTGCTCGCTCTTCTTTTGAAGCTGAATTGCTCGCTCTTTACGCCGCTACTGCTGAGCTCTCTTTAGGCTCCTCAAACTTTTTGATGACTTTGATCTCCCTCGTCACACGGTACCCCAATGTATGTCGATAATAGCACCACCTTCACCCAAGTCCGTCTCCAATGTCTCACACGGCGCACCCGCCATATTGACATTCGTTTTTAGAATACCGCCAAATATCATCATCGCAACCACATCATTGATCTCAAACACACACACCCCGCCTTCACAATCTTAGCGACATTTTCACCCGCAGTACGGAAGCTCCTTCCTTCCTCCGGCTTGGTGCTCGTTACCTCACCTCGTGATCTTCGCCCTGATCTCTGTTGTTTTTCTTTCTTGCCACAATGCCTCTATTTTGACGTCTTTAACCTCAAAGCTTCTCCTCTGTGAGCGTCTCACTTACCCCTTTTTCCTTTTTCTTTCTTTTCCAGCACCTGTGTGAGGAAGCTCTGACACTTACCCCTGCACAACGTATCCAGTATCCATACGTCTTTCTCTTATCGCGCTAGTCTAACGCCTCATTCCATTCGTATCAAACCCCATGCATGCATGTGACTCGGGTTTTGATGTCGTAGAGCTCCTCCTTGTTGTCGAGAGTCGTTTGTTTGTTTGGTTTGCTACTGCCACGTCGCCGCGTTAGAGAAAAGACCCTATACATAATTAATTCACGACAAGTGTCATCATCGTGTGATCGCGTCACAACAACAAAAACAACAACAGAAACAACAACGATGTTGCTTTTCCTTTGCCTTCACGTCGTCGGCCCCCCTCCGAGGCATCCCGCTCTTCCCGCACCGCCCTCACGATGATCGACGCCGACACGCTGCTGGTTGCGTAGCCGGGTGTGGCTGGGCGTGAGCCTCCGCGGGCGTCGCGCCGATGCACGCGGCAGCGACGCCCGCGAAGCCGAAGGTGGACGTGAAAAGCTCGCGCGCCAAAACTTCTTCGAGCGGTGGAACGACGCTCTGCAGACAAAGAGCCCGTCGCCGGTGGTGGCCTTGTGCTCGCTCGCAGGAGGTGCTGTCGTTCCTGCGCCGACGGTGTCGCCGACGCACATCAAGGACGGCGGCTTCAACACCGAGGAGGACTACTTCACCGCGTTCGTGCAGCAGAAGAACCCGTTCGGGACCATCACGGACGACAGCGTGATGGTGTTTGATGAGGGCGACGCGTACCTGCACTCTGGATTGTACACGTTCGAGACCTTGGCGAGGACCGTGGCCCGACGGAGCCTCGCGTCTCGTATGATGTTTGGCGCAAGTCGTCGGGTGGCGACTACAAGATCACCCACCACCATTCGTCGGTCCGCCCGGCGTAGGGAGCTAACGCAGTCCGCATCCCTCCTCGTCCCAGAGTCCCTCCTCGCTTCATTCGCTTTCGAGGTTTCGGCTCTGGCGGCGTTGGCCCGGACAACCAGGGCGTTCACCCTAAGAAGAAGCGTTACGCGAGAAAATTATAATAAGCGCCGTCGAGGAATTCACAAGGTCATGAAGGAGGATACTACGAGGGAAGTGCCGGGGAAGGAGATATCCATTTTTTAGGGGTTAACCCGAAACTTCATCGACGAGTTGGCGAAGAGACGACGACCGGTCGTACGCACGACGTACCATACGTGCGACGTCCTTCCTTCAGCTTCAGGGTGGTGACATCCTGCGGGTTGGCCAGAGGTCCAGGGCTGCCGAGGTGGCAGCTTGGGGCGATCTGGTTTGTTTGCGGAGCCACTTTGGTCCTCGCGCAGATGTGCGTTGTTTGTTGGCGCTAAGGATAGTAGATTCGGTCGTCGTTTCAGAAGCTAGATTTTGATCCTGAACCATGGACGACGACGACACAGCTCGAGCTGCGCGCCGGGCGGAGTAGAAGGACCTGTTCAGTTGCTGACCCAGGAGATGTACGACGCTGCCGTCGAGGAAACACGCTGCAGAGCCTGCAAGTGCCAGCACCAGCGGCGGCGGAATCCGTTGCACCGTTTAAAACAAAGCGACAACAAAAACATACAATCTTTCTTTGGAGGTGGTCCCAGGTCGGCGGCTCCTAGAGCGCCGGGCGTCGCCGTACGAATGGGAGAAGGAGATACGTTCAGAACGCGTTTGTCACTACCTCAGATTTTTTGGCCACGACGCTGCGCGTCGCTCTGAAGGAATGGCCTACGAGACGACGTGGAGCCCGTACAATCCGGGTCGCCGAGTTTGCTACCGAAGAGGTGAATAACCTCCTGGTCGAGGAGGATCGCCGATGAACGTTGCTAGGCCGCTACCGTCGCACGAAGAGAGTTGACTGGCTTTGATTTTGACTTGGCACAGCGGGCTGCCTGCTAAACCGACCGACCACCGTGCAGCTTGCTGCTCATCGAAGTGAATCCTGACGCGGGACAGGCCGCCATCTTTGATGCCACCTTTGACAATAATACTGGCAGAGATCGACGAAATTGACCACGGGACTGACGAGGATGACGCTGCAAACGTCGTCGTCGCACTTTTTTTTTTTGTCTCCCTCCCGAAAGCGAGCAAAAATTCTTGACGTTGCAGATTCAATTCGTCATATTGTCGACGATTTTGGGGCTAAGCTCCGCGCCGTTCCGGTTTCCCCGGATAGGTAGCACACGCTACCTTCTTGACCAAGTAGTACTGCTCTGGAGCAAGCTTGCCTATCGTTTTCGTTTTGAACGTTTCGAACAGCGCTTTGTGGATTCACTTCAACGTGAAGTCCACGGAGTCTCTGTTGTTGAAGCGACGACGTTTGGGTGAACGAACGAAAACGAACGAACGAACTCATCGGTTGGTTTTACAAACACCCGCAAAAAAGGTGCCGGATTACCATCCTGGGTTGACAAAATTCATGACAGGATCGTCTCGAGTGGATAGCGCGTTTGTAGCGTCGGGGTGGCCTCGCGACACGGTTGATTGAGGCGCTCATTCGTCAGGCTCGAATGCGTTTTGGCGCCAGATCCCCCGTCTTCGAATCCAGCCATTGCTCCCCCGTCTTCGAATCCAGCCATTGCTGCGTATGCCAAATGGATCACCTTTTTTGCCACGCACCGCGCACGTTTCGGGTGACATCATCGTATGGGCCAAAATGCAAACGACGTGCAACTTACTGGGGGTGGTCCGCTCCCTGGCTCCGCTGCTGTCCGTCTGATCGCACTCTTGTCGATCTTGCGCTCGCTGTTGGTTGGCCGACGCCTGATATTATCAAAAGCAGCAGCGGGTTTACCACAAGAACCGAGGTCTGGTGGTCCACCTCCTTCCTCGCGGCGGAAGGATATATCTTTTATGACGCATGTATTCCTCCGTCAGCGGTGGACCTTGCTTGGTTCGTCGCGCGCTCGAAGACATTACTCCATGTGTGGATGCTGCCGGCCTTGTTGGGCCCGAATTAAGGCCCGATCGCTCCATGGCAGGTATCATCCGTGGTGACGTTGCCTTGAGCACGTACGACGCCCACCTGCGCATAGTTGAGGTGATGGTGATAGCGCGCTCGTCTGTGAATTGGAATCCCGGACATGGTATCACCGCGAGCTGCATGTAGGCACATCTGACGGCAAACTCGAAGGGGTTTCGTACGAGGGTCGTATCCTCGGCGTCACGGCCCGCGGTAGACACACCCGCATCCATTTTTGCGCTGGCGGCGACCAGTACCCTTTGACCCCGAAGGCTGTGCGACCGTTTCGTGTTCTTCCCTATGATTTCTCTATTGACTGGTGGGATCCTGCAGCATGGTTTGTCCAGAAAGCCACGGCCGTTACGGTCTCTCGCGTCGGTAGTGTGCGTCGCCTTCCCGTGTTCAAAACGCCGCTAGCGAGTTTTTTTCATCGGGAGGGAACCAAACTCTCTTTGCCGTTAAGTCCCGCTGCAAACAATGCGTAACGAAATTACTTGTTTCCATACCCGCCGCCGCGCATCCAACTCCGCCTCCCACGTCCTCCACTCTCCCCCCGACCTCGGTTCGGGCACCTACGCTGCTGCGACTGTCGCCGTGTCCAACGGTGAGGGCGGAGCTGCTGTAGCCATTTTCGATCCTTTGGCTCTACACTTTCGCTTTGCGGGTCGCTCCCGGAACTCTATCTGCGTATCGTGCTGAGGTCATGGGCAGAATCTATGCCGCCGCACAAGCTGCACTTTGGGTCCCTTCGTGATGTACTCCCTCGGAGGTTACCTGTGATGAAAGCTGCTCTTGACAATAAATAAAAAGGCGCTGTGCTCGCACATTCTGGCCCAGCGCGTGCCAGCCACATCATCCCGCGATATTTGGGATGAGATTGCGCACTTCACTTAAGACGCGTAACGACACGTTTTGGTTTCATTTGTCCTCGAGGGGGTGCAAGGCCACCCGGAACGTCGCAAATCTTCTTCCCAGTTCGCCGTTGTCGAGTCTCTCCAACATCTTGCTGCTGATGGCCTTGCGGCGCGTGGCCGGTGTGGAGCGGGTGCGAATGACCCTTCTTGCACGCATTTCTGCCACGGCCGACGTTGGTTTGCTGCTGACACCTTCTCCCAGCGGCGCCGCCTGTTTGATGGGGTTTGCTCCACTTTGCTGACGCAAGCTTGGCATTGCGCGCCTTCGTGCTTATGAGGCAATCCGTCCTCTCAATTTGCTCTTCCGGACATCTTTTGTCGGCCCGTGCAAGTCAGGTAAAGTTCCTCGTGGCGCCACCCGACAGCGCTCTGTTGCCTGGGGATTGGTTTGTTGTCCCTGATTGATTGATCACACGTGTCGTTGTTGTCGCCGCCCTGGTTCTTCCGAGTCCCTTCTGACACCATCTTCTGACTACCTGCCCACATCCCACTTTGTGGCGACGGCGAGACAGAGTTTCGAATGTGGCTACTCTGCTGCTCGATCCGCTTGTACTTGCCAGCTTGACTTTATAGGACTGGTTGTCTTCACGTCTCTCTGCTTCCCACACTGCTCTTGTGCTTGATCTACGACCACGACGTTCGTCTCTGCCCTACCCTTCGCACATGGCACCGACGCTGCTTATGACTTCGCGGTCGTTTGCCGACGGCGCACATCCTTTTTGCTCGTGACGTCGATGCTGCTGATGACGTGTGGTTATTATCTCGTCTTCTCGCGACATAAATTTGGCCGCCTCGCCCGGACCAAATTATGGAGGCAGGTTTGGGAGGTCTGGCATCATGCGCTGCAAACCGTCGCTTACCGTCGTCGTCTCCTCGTGTCGAACTTTTTTTTTTTTTTTTTAATTATTATTTGAATATTTGTTTTCATCACCACGCCTGCCGCTACTCTCTATTCTTCTTTCCCCTCGCCCTCTTTGAGCTCCTTGCGTCACTCCTTGCCTTGCTCCCTTCTTTCTACCTTGATGAGAATTTGCGTTCTTGCTTCCCCCCCTCTCCGCGCATATCCTTTGTATTCTCGGTGCTTCCTTGTTTCCTTGCGCTCATCCATTCTGGCTCCTGGGAGTTGCAAACACAATAATAGTAATAAGGGATCGGTCAAGTTTGGTCAACAAAGGTTTGGTCAATTTCTTTTAAGTTTGCTCGATTTTGATCTATGTTTTAAGGAAAAAAAAATCACCAGTTTTTGGTCACTTTCGATAGAAGAAGATTGATCAGTTAAGTTTGGTCACTCCTCCGAATGTTGCATTAAGTTTGATCAATCAGCCTTTCAAGTTTGATTAATAACCTTCTTGTTAGTTGGGGGTTAACAAGTTTGATCACTACTCCTCAAACTTCCACAGTAATAATAATTGACCAAACTTTGGCTTTTAAAATCAAAAACTTAAGGAGGCTGTTTAAGGGGGCGCGTGAGCGGCGCTTTTGGTCTTGCGAAAATAATAATGCTTTAAAAACGAGAGCTAGGTGGTGCAGCTATACAGAATCTACTACCGTGGCGTTACTCGCACGGCATGGGGACCCCCGCGTGACCGCCCGCCTTAAAGAAGGAGATCCATCCTAAGACAGCGCGGCGATATAGGAGAGCGGGCAGCGGCCTCGAGAGCAGATTTTTTTCCCACGGCTTGGCGTACTACTTTAAGCTGGTCCCATTTATTCTCGTACCTTCCATCGTTCGTAGAAGGCACCCAAACCGCGACTCACCACGGCGGTGTTGCCGTGGTCGTACGTCATTCTTCAGCAGCAACAAGCGGACATGGGCGGACACCAGACTTATTACATGGTCTGCGTGAGACGGACGGATCACCCCATTCCAAAATCTTCTCTCCGAGAGGGAGCGCGTCTTTGATAATAATCGACTCGGGGTCGAGTTAAAACGCGAAACTCGACGACGACGACCTCGAGAAGAAACTGCGCGACAACTTGCCCCTGGAGCACCCAAAGATTGATTGCAGTCCCACACTTGCGCGGGACCGTACAGGACCCCACGTTCAGGAGTTCGTCACCGTCGCGTACCCGATCCGGAGGAGTTAGGTGTCCAGCTTGGACGTGGGAAAACGGCGAGCACGTGCCGTTACGCCTGCATAAACAACTCGTACGACCGTAAGTGAACACCTCCTTATCCTCCTCCTCCTCCTCGAGGATCTCGACCACCCCGCCCCGCCGCAAGATCTCCCCGGGAGCTGGTGCTGCACCGTCGAGCACTGTACTACGAGAAAGAAAGTCGGCAAATACAAGCTGCGGCGCGAAGGGATGTCAAGACATCGACAACAGCCTCGCTCCGGCGTGCCTTTTTTTCAGCACGCGTAACGATATTGTCTGCTTGCACGTCACAACGAGCAGCACGCACATAAAAGCTGCAGCCTTGTAGTAGTATCTTGCAATTGAACGACAACGCTGTCGCGCTGCTGTTGTTGTTAGCCATGTTGTTGTTGTACGCGGCGGCTGTCTAAAAACTTGCCGCCCGCGTCGAACGAACGTCAGATGCTCTGCTGCGAGTCGGCCTCGCGAACACACGTGCTGAACTTGGCATTGTTCGGCTAGGTCGAGGAGTAAAGTGGACTACCCTCGTGTTTGTTTTCACGCTCTGAGCTGCGACAGCGTACGCGGCGATCTCTCATAGTTTTGTTTATGTTCGTCAGGACACGCGAGAAACGACGAAACCCGCATCGATACCGTCCTCCTCGTCGTTCGTTTCCAAGTCGAAGGACGACGCTCCGGAGTCACCACCACCGTGCAGAACGAACCGCTTTTGATGATCAGGCGACGTTTGGCCTTGTTTTTTTTTTTTTGTGTCTGTCAGCGTCAGCAAACCCTCCTTCCTCTACATACTATAGGTTGGAAACAAACAGTTGATGAGTACCATTATAACTAGGATATTTTGGTGGGTGGGTGGATGATGACGAGAGGCATTGGTGACGCCAAGACGCTCCACGAGCTTGGGGTTATCGCGGGCGAAGTGTTCGGGTCCGCGCCGTCTATTGGGAGTCGGGTTGGGTCGAGGTGGGTGTGGGTGAGCTTCGCCGAGCGCGCGAGGAGGGCGAAGCGGTTTTCGAATTTCCTAAAATCTCTAAATGTCGACCGAGGCGATCGCGTTGCAGTTATTTCCAAAAATTCGGTCGATTGGGTGACCGCCGCGTACGGGTGCTACGGCGCGGGGGCGGTCCACGTTCCGATGTACGAGCAGCAATCGGAGGAGGAGAGGGCTTACATTTTGAATGATTCTGGCGCGAAGGTCGCGTTCGACGCGAAGAGTTTGTTGTTGTTGGAAGAAAATATTACGGCGGTAGAATCGGAAGCCGAGCCAGAGGCGCCGCTGCCCGCGGACCTCGCCGCGTTGATTTATACGAGCGGAACGACGGGAAAGCCGAAAGGCGTGGAACTGACGCACGCGAATCTTCTGTGGAACGCGTTGGAGGTAAAAAAAGCGTCCGAAGCCAATATCCGTCGGCTCGGCGACCCCCCAGTCCGGACGACCGCAATTTTGCCGTGGGCGCACGTCTACGGGCAGACGTGCGAGCTGCATTGTTCGACGGCGATGGGCGTGCCGGTGGCTATATCGTCGGACCCGTCGAACTTTTTGAGAGATTTAAAAGAAACGAAGCCGACGTTTTTGATCGCCGTGCCTGCCGTTTACGAGCGCATAAGATCAACCTACGAAAAGAAACGGAAAGAATCTTTTTTCGTTTTGGGGTACGCGATGGGTCTGGCTTTAAGAGTGAAGAGGGGGTCTTTTGCCCATTTTGCGTGCGATCAGCTTTTTCTTTCGAAAGTTCGCGGATCTTTGGGCGGCGAAATCAGAGGGTTAGGCACCGGCGGCGCCGCGATATCCCCCGAACTCCGGCGTTTCTTCGATGCGGTCGGCTTGCCGATCGCCAACGGCTATGGTTTGACGGAAACGTCCCCTGTCCTCACGACCGAAGCACATCACGATCCTCGGAATTACGACCGAGGCAGCGTCGGCAAACCACTCCGCGGCGTTCGTGTTAAATCCGTCGACGGCGAGCTCGTGGTATCTAGTCCGGGGGTCATGAGAGGCTACTGGAACAACCCGACCGCAACCTCCGAAGTTCTGCATTACGACGACGACGGATTGTTGTGGTTTAAAACCGGAGATCTCGGCGTGATCGACGAGAATAGTTACGTTCGGGTCGTGGGCCGGGTGAAGGAAAGGTACAAACTAGCAAACGGGAAATACGTCGTTCCTACGCCCTTGGAGTACGAGTTGGCCGCCAATTCACGATGGATATCTCAGATATACCTCTATGGCGAAAACAAGCCGCATAACGTCGCGCTCGTCGCGCCCGACTGGGCGGCGATTGCCTCGTACTTAAAAACCGAATCGATAATAACTCTCGCGCAGCCCTTCGATTACCAGCCGCGCGCCGCGATCGACGCTTTGCTCTCAATGCATCGCGACGAGATCCACGCTCTCATCGCGGCCGATCTCGCGTCCACAGCAAAAAGAAAATCCTACCGAGATCCAAAAAAATGGGCACTAGTTGTCCCGGGATTCACCTTGGCCTCCGGCATGCTCACGCCGAAACTCAGCCTCAAGCGCAACGCCGTCTACAAAGCACACGAACATCTCATCGACTCGCTCTATTCTGATACTGGATATTCGTGACCTGCGCGCGTTCTAATCAAATCAAATCCCGCGCGATGTCGAGGTGCAATACGTCTTAAGAAGTGAGAATTACTAACCCTTTTCCGAGCGGCCTCGAATTGCCCTCAAACAACCTTCTTCTTCCTCGCGGCGAACATCGCCTTCCACGACGACGCATGCATCTCATCTCATCTCATCTCATCTCATTCATTCACCTGATGAGCGGACGGCGGAGTCAATTTTCAGACGCGCTACTCCATTTTGATGGATGCTGCTGGCCTTGGCCCGATTGGTTGCCTCGACCTGCGCACAACACATTTGTTCTTTCCATCCTTGGAGGGAGCATCCCAGCGCCATTCTTCAATAGGCTGCCATTCTGGCTGGATCTTAGAAATCGATCCACCAGACGATGGACTACCGCGATAGGAAAGAAGAAGAAAGACGGCCGTCGCACCCCCCTCGTATCAGAGCGAAACTACCACATTTTGGTTTTTCTCAGCAGGCGATAGTTCTGAAGCTGTGGAAACGACGACGATTGCCTCGGATTCCCAGCAGTTCATTCGTCCATCAAAACTTCCACGGCAAATGTCTCCAAGTCACAAATTTCGAGGACGAGTTCTTCCGCCGCCGCCGCCGGGACGTGCGACTTCTTTGTCGAGGGGCTCCTAATAACTCGCGTCATCAATATCTGCTTTGACTGACGACAAGGCCCAATGCACAAAAAATCAGTTTTTTTTTTTTTTCATGATACCATCACGGAGACGACGAATCCAACGTTACCCGTATCTAGTAGGGTAAGACAGCACTCACCAACGGATCTATGATCATGTTGTTGTTAATGCGAGTGTCGTCGATCAACTTCTTCTTCGCGAGCAGCTATAAGATCGGGATCGTGGGCGCCGGGCCCGCGGGCCTGACGCTCGCCCGCGCCCTCGACAGCAAGCACGAGGTGACGGTCTTCGACCGCGGAGATCCGTTGAAGCCTGGGGTCGGCGGGGGGCTTCAGCTGACATCGGGGGCATCACTTCTAAAATCTCGAATCGGCGTGGACGTGAGTTCCGTTGGGCTCGAAATCGAGCGCGTCGTTAGTCGAAGCGGGACTTCGGTCCTCCTCGATCTCGACGTGCGAGGCGTGTTGCGGAAAGCGGGGCTCGGTCCGGGATACGCGATCATGAGAGAATCGCTCCAAAAACTTCTCGCTGTTCCAACGCAGCGCGGAAATCTCGTAAATCTCGAGCAAGATGAGCACAAAGTGCGGCTCGAGTTCGACTCGGGGACATTTGCTGAGGATTTTGATTTGGTCGTAGGATGCGACGGCGTCGGGTCCAGCGTCGAGAGAATTCTGTTCGGCGATACCCCCCCAGAATACGCGGGTATCCGCATTCTGCTGTGTGTTGGCGATTCTTCTGACACTGCTGCTAGTACCTTCGAACAGTTTTTCGGTCGCGGCGCCTACTGCCTGCGAGCGACGTACGGCGCCGAGACGTCGTCCGAAGAAGTTTTGGCGATTTGCTACCAGAGGCCTCGCCCGACGGCGAGCCAGTGGTCGACGAACGAAGGAGATGCGCAGGATATCCTCGCGAGGGCGGGTATCGATTTGGAGGTCGGAGGGAAGCGTCGGTTCTACGAAGCTTCTGTTTTCCAGCGATTTCCTCGTTTCGCGTGGTCTAAAGGGAGAGTTATTTTGATAGGGGACGCGGCTCACGCGATGCCTCCTTTTCTCGGGCAAGGTGCGAATCAAGCGATTGCGGATGCGGTGGCCCTGGCCGACCGTCTCCACCTCCCATACAAACAAGCTTTCGAGGACCTTCATCGCCGGAGGTTCCCCCTAACCACGCGACTTCAACTCAACTCTCGAGTTTTGGGGACGATCGAAACCCAATCCTCTGCTTTCGGCTGTCGATTCCGCGATCTCTTCTTCCAGACCACAGGGACCCTCGGGATCGCAGAGCAAGTCTTCCTCGACGGCGCGAGGCCGCGGGTCTAATGTCGGGGTTATGATATTATTTTATTATGAGAGATAGCTTCCTCCCCTCCTTGGTTGTTTGTTATTACGCGTGCGCCGTACCGACTTCCTGCAGCAGCCTAGCCTAGCCCGGAGGTAAGAGTCCTGTTCTCGCTCGCCGCCGTCGAGAGCGCCCCACTCGAAAAAATGGAACGTGAACAACGTCCCAGCCAAGCCGCTCTAGCAGTCGGGACTTGAAGCCGTTTTTTACTGTCGTTCCCTTGAGGTAGTGGTACGGCCCATCGACTTCGACCGCGCACTTGGTGTCGGGTTGAGCCACGTCGAGCGTCAACCCCTCTTCGGTCACGTGCTCGAAGACGTACGGCGTCCAGCCAACTCGGTCGAGCGCAGTCGCAACGTCGCGCTGGAGTTGGGATGGTGATGGGCCCTGACGTTGAAACGCTTCCTGAAGCATCTGCTGGTGCTTTGACAGCGGGGAGCTCCGGTCGGGCCACGCGAGGTGAAAGTGCAGCGAAGCAAGGTGGAGCTGCGACAAGTGGCGATCATCGAGGGCATGGAGATCTCTGACAGCTCTGCGAGCGAGCTCGGCGAAAAACTCGGGGTCCTTTTTCCAGTCGACGCAGGCGAAAGCCCACGCCGTGTTGGCGAGTTCTTGTGGTTTGAACTCCTCGTCTAGCCGCTTAGAAGCTGCGCCGGCGATCGCCGCGAAAAGCTGAGGTGCCTCGATGCCTTCCGTCGCGAACGCCCACGACGTGTTGGCGAGCTCCTGCGGTTTGAACTCGTCCAGCCGCTTCGAAGCTAAGCCGGCGATCGCCGCGAAGAGCTGAGGTGCCTCGACGTCCGCCGTCGCGAACGCCCACGACGTGTTGGCGAGTTCTTGTGGTTTGAATTCGTCCAGCCGCTTAAAAGCTAAGCCGGCGATCGTCGCAAAGAGCCGAGGTGCCTCGATGCCCGCCGTCGCAAAGGCCCACGCCGTGTTTGCGAGGTCCTGCGGATTGAACTCGTCTAGCCGCTTAGAAGCCGCGCCGGCGATCGCCGCGAAGAGCTGAGGTGCATCGATGCCCGCCGTCGCGAAGGCCCACGCCGTGTTGGCGAGGTCTTGTGGTTTGGATTCGTCTACCCGCTTAGAAGCTGCGCCGGCGATCGCCGCGAAGAACTGAGGTGCATCGATGCCTGCCGTCGCGAAGGCCCACGCCGTGTTGGCGAGGTCTCGTGGTTTGAACTCGCCCAACCGCGAAGGAGCCGCGCCGGCGATCGCCGCGAAGAGCTGAGGTGCCTCGATGCCCGCCGTCGCGAACGCCCACGCCGTGTTGGCATGTTCTTGCGGTTTGAATTCGCCCAACCGCGAAGGAGCCGCGCCGGCGATCGCCGCGAAGAGCTGAGGTGCCTCGACGTCCGCCGTCGCGAAGGCCCACGCCGTGTTGGCGAGGTTCTGCGGATTGAATCCGTCTAACCGCTTAGAAGCTGCGCCGGCGATCGCCGCGAAGAGCTGCGGTGCCTCGATGCCCGCCGTCGCAAAGGCCCACGCCGTGTTGGCGAGGTCCTGCGGATTGAACTCGCCTAGCCGCTTTGAAGCTGCGCCGGCGATCGCCGCGAAGAGCCGAGGTGCATCGACGTCCGCCGTCGCGAACGCCCACGACGTGTTGGCGAGGTCCTGCGGAATGAACTCGTCTAGCCGCTTAGAAGCTGCGCCGGAGATCGCCGCGAAGAGCTGCGGTGCCTCGATGCCCGCCGTCGCAAAGGCCCACGCCGTGTTGGCGAGGTCCTGCGGATTGAACTCGCCTAGCCGCTTGGAAGCTGCGCCGGCAATCGCCGCGAAGAGCTGAAGTGCATCGATGCCCGCCGTCGCGAAGGCCCACGCTGTGTTGACAAGCCCCTGCGGGTCGAACTCGTCTAGCCGCTTAGAAGCTGCGCCGGAGATCGCCGCGAAGAGCTGAGGTGCCTCGATGCCGGCTTTCGCGAAGGCCCACGCCGCGATGGCGAGGTCCTGCGGATTGAATTCGCCTAGCCGCTTAGAAGCTGCGCCGGCGATCGCCGCGAAGAGCCGAGGTGCCTCGATGCCCGCCGTCGCGAAGGCCCACGCCGCGTTGGCGAGCTCCTGGGGATTGAACTCTCGAACGCAGCGCCGACAAGAGCCTGCGAGGGCCATCACACGAGAATCGCCTCGGATGCCGCGATATCGGCCTCCCAGTTTGGCAACACGGTGCGCGGCAGTCGCCAAATTCCGAGCGTCGAAGTCGTTCCCTCGAGCCGCGAAGAGCGAGAGAATTGACTCGGGAGTCGCATCGCGGCCCGTAATCTGTTTACCCCATCGAATTTGTTGCCATCGCGGTGACTCGCTCGGTGTGGCGTGCGTCGCGGCGCAGCGTCTCAACCCCCTCGTCGTCGCGTCGGCGACTGAGGTGAACCGCGCACTTCTCGACGACCGTCGCGGTTGTCGTACGTGTCAGACAGTCGTCGCCTCGGCGGCGATCGAGACCGGCGCACCACGTCGCGGCACAACTTGTCTACATGGTCAGGGATTCGTCGTCGTGTTATCGGGGAATGCGAGCGGCGTCGGTCGTCTCGCCCCTGCTGGTCTTCGTACGATCGGTATTGCCTCTTAAGATGCTGGGGCGAGTCGTCGCGTCGCTTCTCCCAGTCTCCTCGTGTATCATCGCTGCGCCACGGGTCTCGACGGCGAGGCGTGGGCTCGTCGACGCGCCAGTTCCGATCGTCGCCGCGGCGTACTCTCTTTGGGCGTCGATCCATCAAAAAAGTCCGTTTGCACCAGGAGCAGCGGACCTCTCCTGAATCTTTAGAGATACCTACCCTCATGCGGCGGGCGGCTTAGGGACGACAGCTCATCATATTAAAAACCCTCGTTCGCTTTTTCACCTTCTCTTACCGTCTCCGACGACGAAAGCGACTCTAGTAGCGCGACGTGTTAGGCGTCTTGGCATCAGGTCCGCGCGCCCAACGCTGGCGGCGAGAGGGCCTGTTGTTTTTCCTGCTGGAGGTCCTGCCGGCCCAGGACTTTGAGCGCCGGCTCCCGCTTGCAGGCGCCCTTGGCGCATGCGCCGGGACGGTTCAGCTCGTGGGCGACCTTGCCTCGCAGGCGTCCTCGGTGAAGAAGAAGAATCCGAACGTGTGCCAGCGTGCCGCGTGCTTGTACTTGATCATCGATGATGTGGAGCTTGAGCTGCACGCGGATGGTCGGGTACACCGCGCGCGCGTCGGTTGACGCGGTGTCGCGGGCGGCGCAGAGCCTCTCAACCTCGTAGGAGTCGGCGAGGAGACGCGCAACGCGAATGAGATGGAAGAGAGACGCGTAGGCGCGCTAGAGGGAGTTGACGCGCTAGATGACGGCCTCGATCTCTTCCTTAGGCCTTTGTCGTCGACCGTCGTTGTCTCCGCGAACTCGTCGCTGGGTAATCTAGTCCACATGCCGTCGATGTCATCCAGAAAGAGGCCTTCATGGTTGCTCGCGAGGCCACGCTGCAGTACGCCCGACGTGAAACCTGCGATGTATCAAAAAAGAGATTATCGCAACTATTTATCAAACTACGTCCGAGCACCACGACGTGCACGGGGGGTATGCACTAATCCCAGCGCCTTGACGCGCGGGATAAAAAGGCGCGGCGTTCAGAGGAGGGCTACCGCGAGAGGAGAATTGAAAGGGTGGGAGAGGAGAATGGAAAGGGTGTTGTTTGTCGAAATTTGTTACGGTCTCGAACGAGGAAGTAAGAAGTCGTTCGTATGCGGAATTCGCGAAGTGCCTGCCTCGTTGAGACCCGGCACGCGAACAGTGGGGACTCGCGCGGATGTTTCGAGGCGCACCTTCGTCGACTAGAGAAATCCTCGTGGTGTTTCGGGTCGTGGCAGGCCTTGACGACGGTAGTAGCCTCTGATGATCTATCTATCTAACGAGGTAAGCGAGGTAGGCGCGTGAACCAATATATGGGCCTGCTGTTGTGTCGTCCGTGCCGAAGGGTCAGGATGCGTCCCGAGCCCTTTTGACGTAGTAGATGCTGTACAGCGCCGGCTGCTTCTTCCCGTTGCCGAGACCCCCCCCCCCTTCGGCCTCGTCGGAGTCCTCGTCGGGGTCGAGCTGGAGGACCTCGTTGTGCCGTCAGCAGCGACGTGTTCTTCTGCTCTTTGCCACAGCGTCGGTCTTTTGTTCTACCAGACCTCTTCTGTCGACGATGGATCGACGCGGCGAGGATTGGCAAAACTCGACAAACCACCGCCTGACGGCCGACGGATCGCCGACCCGCGGCGCGATAACAATGACCGTCCGTCCTCGACGAGGAGAACGGAGTCCGACAGGAGTCATGCGCACGAGAATCTTCGGAGGAATGACGATTTGGGGAGTGCCGTTGTCTCGGGTGGATTCCTAGACGAGCTCCTGCGTGCAATCCGCGGGATACGCGGGGCACGGGGATCTCCTCGTCTTCCGGCGCGGGTGGAGTGCGGATGGAGAGGGGAGACCGAGGATGGAAGGGGCGGGTAAGCGCGTGATGCACAAAGCGTAAGAGATTCCCAGGTACGATATGCGACGCAGCCGGACGCGTCGAGACGACGATGATGAGGACAGCCGAGCGGTGGGCTGCAGATCTTTGTGTGCGATGCTCCGCCAGTGAAGGTGAGTTAGAGAGCACGTCACCGAGCGTCCAGCCTGCTCGTCGGCGACTCTGGTAGTCAAAATCGTTTGCGCTGCTGTCTCCTCGGAGCGCATCGCAGCACGCGGGTGGAGAGTGGCCCTGCCAACTTTGGCCAAGACAGCCCAAGTTCGCCGCATCTACCGCGAGAGGAGGATCGCCATCGCCTTGGGCATATAAATAATGCTCCAGGCCGCCCGCCCAGCGGGACGTCGCACGTACGTTCGGTGGCAGTGTGCGTACGACCTCGAGGCGGGGCCCGTATTCCCTTTAGGGTTAGGACCCCCCACTTTTAGTCAACATACTCGCAGGCACTCACCGAGGCATCAGCTCGGACTCACCAGGCACTCCCGCCTTGTTCGATATCTCTCGATCAGCCGCTCCCGATCACTTCGAAGCTGGTTCCGCCTCGCTGCCTTCTCTCCTCAACGACAGGCGCGCACTGCCGCTCACCGGCGCTCGCTGCCGCACCCACCATCCATCTTCTCGGCCGGATGCACTGAAGGACACTGCTCAGCAGATTGCATGGACCCATCTGCGATCACCATTTCTCGATTCGATGGACCGAATCTCGCACGAGCATCCGTCGCAGCACATGATCACCCGCTCCCCAAATTTGAGTCAGAGGACGCAATCCTTTCGGCTGCCGACCCTTATGTCTCACCGCGACCAAGCTTCAGGATAGTTTTCCCCATGGCTGCAGTAATAGAAAAAGATTTCGAGAGTCCTGAACGGCCCGATCAGCCAGCCGCAAGAACTATGCCCGCTTCTATTGCGACCACTTCGGTCCTTTATGTCCCCTTGCATATCTCTCTCTTCTGGACGCCACACGCCTGCGCTAAATCCGGAAAATCGATGTTGCGCTCTCTGGAGACACATTTTCCGCTGCACAATGCACAGACTCGCTCCGTCTGAACCGCATCTGTCAGCACTTTCGCAGCATCACTGGAATGTATACGACATACGTTCCGCGCCAGCTGCCGGCTCCACCACACACATGCACCCAAGTCACGCACGCACATTGCCTCCCTCAAAAGCGTCTTATCGCTCGGCACGTACCTCCTCATTCGAGGACGCATGTCGCATGCCCGCACCTTCGAATGCCCTACGGGCAACCCTGGTCACTACGGCACTCACTGCTCTGGTCCCCGCATCTCCGCTATTGAGGAGGATGCACCCAGCATGACTGACCCTTTCATCGCCTTTTGTTCAATGGCACTCTCCTTTGGCGACCCCTCTTTTCGAATTCCCGCGCTGGACCCCGAGCATTTCAGGCCGGATACTCTCCACCACGGGATCTCAGCTCACGCGCCCATCTGACCTATCTTGCAGACAGGTCAGCCGCGAGCCTTTTTTTGGCACTCACTCACTTCGGACCACCCGCATCACGCGATTTTGCTCTTGGAGCATGACACGCTTCTCGATGCTCTCCGCGTCACCGCCTTTAACACCTCGTCATTTCCACCGACGCTCCGCGCCGCAACGTATCTCACGACCTTCAGATCACCAACATAAGTCGCTCGCGCCCGCACGCCTTACGAGGGCGTATTTTTTAATTGGTGACCTCACGGGGTCTTTCGATGATGCATTTTCCGACGTCCGACTATTAACTCACGAGTGTCACTTTATGGCAATCCCCAATGCCAAGACGTCTGAAGCTGCGCAATCATGTCTCTGGAACTCCAAAGCCACAGAAACTGCCAGACAAGAAAGTACTCAGCTCTCCACAGCTACTCAACAGCTACTTATAGTCTCGCGCGTAGCAACGAGTACTATTTTCGCCGCCTGTCTTTTTCTTGGACGACAAGACGAAAGATAAGACCACAACGGCCAGCTACACCAGCCAGCTCATTGATGTAGCAGACGAGACAACGCAAACCAACTGCACAGCACGGTTCCACCAGACTATGCAGAGACGATGATGCCCGGGTCCAAAAACGCTCAATTTTGCTCGAAAACGCACACGTTCTGTCACCTGACCTCTCGCACTGCTACTGGCTCCTGTCTCATTCATAGCTGATGCACCCCATTCGATGGACCCGTCCTTAAGATATGGTACAGGCGATCTCGCCTCGCTGCACGACTGCGGATCAAGCACGAGCCAACGTCGGTATTCTCCAGAGATATGCGCACCCGCTGTACATACTTACCAGCACGGCTACCTCAGCCATTCAGGTCACTGCACCGCCTCGGTCCCCCCTGACACCAGGTCGACGTATCGCTCATTCGCGACCACCTCACGTCATCTATTGGACGACTATGATCTCGAGCACGAACTCGTCGCAACGCTTGAGTCATACCCAAGAAGGAATCCTACTTTGGAGTCACTCCTACCGGAACTTTGGCCACCAGACGCCACCCATGTGCTCGTGGTTTCTCCATTGGTTTCCTCCCGAGCTTTTGACTGCAGCAGAGACAATATGCACAACCTTCCCTCGCGACTATTTTCCCCGCATTCTCGTTTGGGACAACAAGCATTTACTTCATGTCAGATGTTTACGCTCATAGTACCGCCACAACCAGGATAGAAGTGGACTGCGTTCCACTTTCATCTCTGAGCGCTACCCCCGACATGCTGCTGCTCCCCGCACTACTAGCCAGCCCCACTAGCCGTCTGATTCAGCTCCCATCGCTTTGTATGACGACGTCATATGTCATATTCCGATTACAGCTCAGACACCGCACAGGCTCCTATGCACTCGCGACGGCACGCTCACCGCCCCTCTCGGTTTAGACTACGAACATTGCGCCATCCCCGTCGTACACTACGCGCGCTCGCTCGTCGCACAGTACGATGCCCGAACACCTTTTGGTTCAAGATAAGCGGAACACTGTCGTCTCAGCCACCGCCGACGCAGCCCCTCAGACCGCCGCCCGGCTCTGCGCTCGTTCCTCAACCACGAACTCTCCGGCTCGCGGGAAATTCGAAGTTCGAATTTAATTACGAAGCGCATTAGTTTATCCACCGATGACAAGAATCGTTTCGATTCGTATCAGTCATGTCTCCTACTCTGGCTACCTCACTTCAAGGCACGTACCGAAGTCCCTCTTTTTAAGGACCTCCGTCACACGCCAAGACCTGATGAGTATTCGTCGTTCCTCCCCGCTTCAACGCGACGATCTGTGATGACCCTAAGATCCGTCATCAATGCATTTCAGAGCCTCCCACGCTCCTCCGCCAGTCTCTCGCAGGTCACACCTCTCAAGTTTCACAGCATTCCACCCTCGCTCGATTTTATCCTGCATGCTGCGATATGCAAATTCTGTCGCGCCAACGCCACGCGTCGCAGTTATCGCTAGTCTCGCGCAATAAATGCCCGCCACCAAATGATAGCCGCACGCAGAGTCCTTTGCTCACCTCTTTTAACGTCCCTCCCCGCACTATGCTTGACGTTGAAGCTCTGCACCACCACTATGGTTCGGTTCCAACACAACTCCACGCGACATCCTCGCCCAATTCTGATCATGTTTCGCATCTGTCTACATTACTATCAGAATACTGCTTCGGATATAGCTCCGACTGTACTCGCGTATTTCGCTGTTATGACGCACCCGGTTCGCTCCTCTCAGTTCACACTGCAGGTTCCATCTTGCAGAACTCTGAGCCCAACAGCCGCCATTGCGATTCTTCGCACGCCCAGTCGACACTTTCCGTAGCACTCGCGAGGAGGGATATCCCCCAATCTCCACAGGTTGTTGGACACGCGCTCTGCTCTCGGCATTCTACCGGATGTCACTACCGCACACCGCTAGCCCCACCCAGTTGTGTTACGAATCAAGGGAAGTCAACTGCCATGACTATTTACTTCTTCATTCCCGCACGCTCGCTGCTAGCCACAGTGTCTCGGATGACTCCTTATCGGACAGTCCTCGCATTATGGACGTCACCTCACATCATGCTCATTCTTCGGACATCCCCCGTCCACAGATTAATCCTCTCTTGAAACATACGCTCCCAACACGTTGTATGCTGTACAGCTCTCGCATATCGACACCACCCTCCTGTCGAACGTCTCATCTTTCAGTCACGGCACGATTTTTCACCAGGGATGCACTACGCTCCCTCGCGCGCTTGTACATCAAGGGAAGTTTGATTCTAGTGAAAACGTTTCGTTTGATTCTGATGAAAACGACTCCGGACAACATGAAGAAATGAATACTGCATCAGTCGATTCTTACAATTCAGGGTTACTTTGCCGAATAGAACACGAAAGATGCGACTCCGACCATACCTTCGAAGTCAACTCTTCCCCAGTCTAGGACAATATCTTCCAAACCGTCCATCGCCTTGAGGCATTTTCTTCTGTTGCCTAACTCTTCGGCATTTTCTGCACGTGGCACCGACTCTTCAGCACAGGACACGCGCCCGTATCCACCATCATACGCGATACGCGTGCAAACCTCAGTCCCAGCCCCATCATCTTTCGATGATAGCCACTGGCGACTTCCACCAGACCACAACTCCAAGTCTACAGCAAATGTAGAGTTTTCATATTTATATCCACCCTCAGACTCCGGATATCCTCATCGCGCTACGATTATCCGCATATTATTTTAGATGCTCATAGTTTAGCTTCAGCTGTCCCACGCTACACTCAGGACGACAGCTTCGACACGTATGTGACAGGCAATTCTGGTTCTCTCATCTTCCAGGAACAGCTCCGCCTTACTCGCTATCATTACGACGATTACCTTACCATGTCGAAACCGATTTGTTGGTTCAATGGTCATATCTCTTCATGGGATCCAACGCTGCCGCTCAGTCACATCGTCACACCTTTACTAGCCCAACTTTAGTCAAAATAGAATCTCATCATCCCTACGGCCACTCTCATCACTATTCGCCTTTCGATCAAAATCATTGGTCTGCTGCACAATTCCCGACGGCCTGACCCATGAATGATCCCTGCTGTTATTATCAGTTGGACCACCCGTTCGACTACGAGGATCCCCCCCACCCAGCCCAGCCACTTAGGATTTATCCACCCGCACGCACCGTCCCTTCTTTCATCAGTCACTGAACAAGATGATGATATGATCTCTCGTACAGAATTCGCTATATATCGCCATTAGCGATATATAATCTTCCTTCACTTTCCTTCTTCCTTACGATCGATGCCCTTTTCTCCTTGATTATTCGTCTCTTCTTGCAATAAATACCCTTTTTTTTTTGCTTCCCCCCTCAACCTATTCCACATTCAACTTCGAGCTCTTTCCCCTTTCTCACTCACCTGCTATTCCGCTCTACCTCTCTCATGCATCTCGCACACACTTCTCCTTCCACGCTTCCTCACGACTCGACACCCATTTGTCCTTGGCCAGGCATTTGTTTTGTTTGTTCCCGATTTCGCTCATCACCGAGTTCAACAACAATCTGCGAGGGCGTAGAGATAGAAAATTTTTCCATTGAGGGTTAGGAACCCCCTCCCTCTTTAACCTCACACTCAGATTACAACCACAAAATCGCTGTGTCGAACGAACACCGTGCTGCTCTTTGTGTGTGTCGTGTCGTTAGAGGCAGGGCGTCAGGGCAGCACTACCACTGCCATCATTCTCTACCAGGAGCAGAGTGATATTTTCCTGTCTTCTCTGCATCCCCGCTCTCTCTCTCTCTCTCTCTCTCTCTCTTCGCGCCTGCCCCGCCACCGACCCACACGGGTTAGGTTATAGGTTATAGGTTATAGGTTCTAGGTTAGTTTTAAAAAGTTGAATAAAAACAAGTGCAGGCCAGTAAGTTCACCTAGTCCCAATCTCTAACCCCAGTAAGTTCACCTGGTCCCAGTAAGTTCACCTGGTCAGTAAGTTCACCTAGTCCAAATCTCAAACCCCAGTAAGTTCACCTGGTCCAAGTAAATTCACTTACAGCGCGCGTGTAGACGCCGGGAGGGGGCTTATCGGTATTGCGCAGCACGTGTGGGGTAGGGTGGAGTCGTCGACTCAGAAGAGTATATCTCCTCGGGGTTGCCGATCGACAGAGAGCCACGTAGAGCTGGACGTGACAGAAGACGGGCTTGGGCAAGAGGACGCCGACCTCGCGGGGCGTCTGGCCCTGGCTCTTGTTGATCGTTTGGCGTCGGCGGGCCTTAAGGGATACAGGTTGGAGGAGCCTCGGTGACACGACACGATCGATCATGTATCTGGTACCGTTGCAGTGGCCGTGCGACGGGTCGAGGTTGCGAAGACTTTAAGCTCGCGATCAAAGTCAGCATGCCGTTGGTTGTCAGGGAGTCGAAAACTCGACTGTAAAGAGCGAGGCGTCGTCTTCCGACCCAACCTAGTCTGCCGAAAAGAACTCCGACGCCTCGTCTCCGGGGGAAAAAGGCAGCGGTCATGCGCGCGTTGTCAGCATCGACAACATCGTTTCGACGGGGCGTGAGAATGGCGCGCTGGCTAAAAGAGCCGCCGCGGGTCGTGGAAATAGTCTGCGAGGTCGTCGTAGACGGCTTGGGAGGATCAATGCCTGGCTCGCGGGCCTACCTGATCCTTACCCTAAATGGAGGGACAGACAGGCCCGTCCTTTCTTCGCCTGCCCCACGCCTCGGCGATGACCCCGACTAGGTCCCGCGTACTTATCTCCGCCCGTCAGGCACATCCCTCATACCCCACAAACCCACCCACATCCTTCATGCTCCCCACACACACCCCCCTCTTAGCAGTCGACATTTAAAGACAGACAGACAGACAAACATCTGTCGATTAGTAGTAAGGACAAGTGCAGGCCAGTAAGTTCACCTAGTCCCAATCTCTAACCCTAGTAAGTTCACCTGGTTCCAGTAAGCTCACCTGGTCCCAGTAAGTTAACCTATAGTGCGTGTGTAGACGCCGGGAGGGGGCTTATCGGTATTGCGCAGCACGTGTGGGGTAGGGTGGAGTCGTCGACTCAGAAGAGTATATCTCCTCGGGGATGCCGATCGACAGAGAGCCACGTAGAGCTGGACGTGACAGAAGACGGGCTTGGGCAAGAGGACGCCGACCTCGCGGGGCGTCTGGCCCTGGCTCTTGTTGATCGTTTGGCGTCGGCGGGCCTTAAGGGATACAGGTTGGAGGAGCCTCGGTGACACGACACGATCGATCACGTATCTGGTACCGTTGCAGTGGCCGTGCAACGGGTCGAGGTTTCGAAGACCTTAAGCTCGCGCTCAAAGTCAGCATGCCGTTGGTTGTCAGGGAGTTCAAAACTCTACTGTAAAGAGCGAGGCGTCGTCTTCCGACCCAGCCTAGTCAGCCGAAAAGAACTCCGACGCCTCGTCTCCGGGAAAAAAAGGCCGCGGTCATGCGCGCGTTGTCAGCATCGACAACATCGTTTCGACGGGGCGTGAGAATGGCGCGCTGAAAGAGCCGCCGCGGGTCGTGGAAATAGTCTGCGAGGTCGCCGTAGACGGCTTGGAGGATCACTGTCTGGCTCTCGCGCCTACCTGATCCTTACTCTCGCGCCTACCTGATCCTTACCCTAAATCGAGGGACAGACAGACAAACAGACAGACAGACAGACAGACAAACCAAAAGAGAGGGTAGGAATGCCGGTCCTGGTGTGTGCGAGTGCCCGGGGCTATATATACCCCTGTGCTTCCCCATCATAGTGAAACGTGAACATCTGGGGCGAGTCAAGCATGTATGTGTATGCGAGACGATGGGGACCCAGCAGACGACGACGCCATCTGCTTAAGATGAACATCTGCGTCGGAGATGAACACCCGGTCCTGGTAAGTGAAAGCGCCCAGATGAGGGGGGTCTAGTGTTTGTGCTAGACGATGGGGCTCCAGCAGTTGGCGACGGCAACTGCTTTGTAGACACTCACACACTCCTTGCGGCGCAGCGGTGGGGCGGATTCGAACGCGCGATCCACCTCGAGCGCTTTAAGGGCCCATAACCAAAAGGGAGGGTAGGAATGCCGGTCCTGGTGTGTGCGAGTGCCCGGGGCTATATATACCCCTGTGCTTCCCCATCATAGCGAAACGTGAACATCTGGGGCGAGTCAAGCATGTATGTGTATGCGAGACGATGGGGACCCAGCAGACGACGACGCCATCTGCTTAAGATGAACATCTGCGTCGGAGATGAACACCCGGTCCTGGTAAGTGAAAGCGCCCAGATGAGGGGGGTCTAGTGTTTGTGCTAGACGATGGGGCTCCAGCAGTTGGCGATGGCAACTGCTTCGAAGGCACTCACACACTCCTTGCGGCGCAGCGGTGGGGCGGATTCGAACGCGCGATCCACCTCGAGCGCTTTAAGGGCCCATAACCAAAAGGTAAGGGTAGGAATGCCGGTCCTGGTGTGTGCGAGTGCCCGGGGCTATATATACCCCTGTGCAAACATCTGTCGATTAGTAGTAAGGAAAAAGAATGACATCATAGTTGAAGACAAGGGTTATTTATTTATTATCGAAATGATGTTGAAGCGTCTTCTGGTGGAGCGACGACGTGTGCAGCGGCGATGATGCTGGTGGTGTTGTGGACCAGCGCCTGCGCGCTGGAGGTTGGGCTGGTGCGGTTGAGTCCGCAACGCGACACGGCGGTGGTGGTGCGGCGGCGGTTTCTCGCGGGCTTGGCGTCGAGCCTGACGACAACACCGGTCGTCTCGGCTATGGCGGCGGCGGACCTGAGCTGGGCGCCGCTGGCGAAACCGGAAGAGGACGAGGCCGCTGCGGCGTGGTTCAACGCCGAGTTCGTGACGTATTTCTCGCGGATTCTTTTAAACTACGATGCTGCGTGTTCCGCGTGGTGGCGACAGCAATCTCGAAGTAACTGGAATTTCCAGGAATTCGTGGCGTCGGTCGCTTACTCGCTTCGAAAGTACGAAACACCAGAGATGCTGTTGGAGATGCTGGAGAAGGAGTACACGAGCGTCGAGAAGCGGCGCCAACTAGCGCTGGCGTTTACTTTGTTGGGGCCGAGTCAGCCTACGAGCGGCATTAAGCGGCTGCTCTCGCGCGTTCCGGCGGATTCGCGAGGGGGCGGCATCGTGGGCACAATCCTCCCCCCCAACTCGCCCAACGACTATCTCCAGGCAGATCCCCTTCTTCTTCTCCCCCGAACACAGGTGCCGGTGTTGAGCGGAGATCTGTACGAAATCAGAGGTTTAGCGCCATTTCCGACGACAATTTCCTTAAAACGCGTCGCCCAAGAACGACCCTTGAACGCGTCGACCTACGCCTCCTTCGCCGCTGCCGGGGCGGTCGGGTGTTCGCTGACGCACGTGACTTTGGTGCCCTTGGACGTGGTAAAAACCAGGATGCAAACGTCGGAGGAAAGATCTGCGCTCGAGATCGCGAGACGAGAAGGCCTGCGAGGATTGACTTTGGGTTTCGCGCCGACCTTGCTGGGGTACGCGTACTACGGCGTTACGGTCTATCCGGGGTTCGAGTTGTTAACCCGCTTAGCGCCACACCATCTCTCGCGGCCTACGATAGTCTTGGCCTCGGGCGCTTTGGCGACGTTGATCGCGTGCGTCGGCGCGTGTCCCGCCGAGGCAGTGCGAATCCGAATCGTCGCCGACCCCGAGACCTACCGCGCTCACCCGATTCGGACAATCCTTCGGAACGAAGGGGTGGGAGCTTTGTATGCGGGTTTTGGGCCTTTGGTCGTCCGACAAGTATTGTTTGGAACCGTCAAATTCTTTTTTTTCGACACGCTGGCCGACGCGATATTCGCCCTCAACCCGACCCTCCAAACCGCCGCCCTCTCGCGCCTCGCCGTCGCTTTTTTTGCGGGCCTCGTCGCTGGAACCGTATCTTCCTTGGTTTCCCAGCCCGCCGACGCGATCCTCACTAAAATTAACCAAGGGAAGCGCCCGTGGGAGGCCGCGGGTCTCATCTTCAACCAAGACGGCATACGAGGCTTCTACAAGGGTGCCTTGGAAAGGTGCGCCTGGGCCGGCCTCGTCATCTCGGGCCAGTTCGCCATCTACGACGCCCTCAAATCTCTCCTCTCCGTCTCGGCCACCGATCTCACCGTCGTCCTCAACGTCGTCCTCTAATAATTATCTTTTCTTTTACTTTACCACCAAACTACTACTACTACTACTACTCCTGAGGGGGGGGACCGTAACGAGGGAGGACTCTCTTTCTTCGAACCCTCTTCGGATTCGGATTCTTCGGATTCGGCCTGCCTGCCTGACTGACTCTTTTTTTATCCGCCACGCGCCACCCTACTAGGCCACGACCTCTGCCGTTGATTGCGCCTGATCATCTGGCGTCTCGGCGGCCTCAGAAGCCCTTCCATCTTCTTTTTCGGCCCGCGGTGCTTTTGCCGCAAATTCGTCGCCTTCAGCCTCGGCCGTGACCTCTGACGTGGGTTGCGCCAGATCTGCCTCCTTCTCCGCGCCAGGCTCATCAGTCGTCTCATTGCCGCCAGGCTCTTCTTCTTCTTCTTCTTCTTCTTCTTTAGGCTGCGGTGCTTCTGCCGCAGCGAAGTCGCCACCAGCCTCGGCAATAACCTCCGCCGTGGGTTGCGAAAAATCTGGCTCCTCTGCTCCAGGCTCATCTGGCGTCTCAGCGTCACCAGGCTCTTCTTCTTCTTCAGGCTGCGGTGCTTCTGCCGCAGCGAAGTCGCCACCAGCCTCGGCCATAACCTCCGCCGTGGGTTGCGAAAGATCTGGCTCCTCTGTTCCAGGCTCATCTGGCGTCTCAGCGTCACCAGGCTCTTCTTCTTCTTCAGGCTGCGGTGCTTCTGCCGCAGCGAAGTCGCCACCAGCCTCGGCCATAACCTCCGCCGTGGGTTGCGAAAGATCTGGCTCCTCTGCTCCAGGCTCATCTGGCGTCTCAGCGTCACCAGGCTTTTCCTCTTCTTCAGGCTGCGGTGCTTCTGCCGCAGCGAAGTCGCCACCAGCCTCGGCCATGACCTCCGCCGTGGGTAGCGCCAGATCTGGCTCCTCCGCGCCAGGCTCATCTGTCGTCTCAGCATCACCAGGCTCTTCCTCTTCTTCAGGCTGCGGTGCTTCCGCTGCAGCGAAGTCGCCACCAGCCTCGGCCATGACCTCTGCCGCGGGTTGCGCCAGATCTGGCTCCTCCGCGCCAGGCTCATCTGTCGTCTCAGCATCACCAGGCTTTCCCTCTTCTTCAGGCTGCGGTGCTTCCGCTGCAGCGAAGTCACCACCAGCCTCGGCCATGACATCTGCCGTGGGTTGCGCCAGATCTGGCTCCTCCGCGCCAGGCTCATCTGGCGTCTCAGCATCACGAGGCTCTTGTTCTTCGAACCGCGAAGCTGTTGCCGCCGGGTCGTCGCCGCCGGGCTCCGCCGCGAGCTCTATCGTTGCTATCGTCGCGGCGTCTCGCTCCTCCGCGCCAGACTGACCCGGCTCCGCGTCTTGTGAGTCGAGCGCTTCCTTTGATTCGGGCGCATTATTTGGCGGCTCGTCCGGCGCCATCGTTGTTCCAATCGTCGGCGTCGGCGCCGCAGGCGCGTCCCCGCGCGGCTCAGGGAGCGCGCCTCGACGGTCGCCGCGATGTTTCTTCGGTCTGCAGAAGAAGCAGCAACTCGTCGCCTCGAGAGCCGCCGCCCGCGGGGGCGGCGGCGGCCTATGCGCTTCCATCAGCTTGAAGCACCTTCCACCGCCAAAACCAACCCTTACCCTTTCTCGCTTACTTACCCTTTCAGGGGCATTTCCGCCGAGGGGAGTCAAAATTTGTATAGCCTTCTCCATCGTTGTATCCGCCCGATTGGCGTTGGCAAACGGGAGGAGGCAGCCACGGACGTGGCGTCTCTACCGCCGTCTTTCTTTCTATCGCGGCGCACCGCGAGCGGACTCGTCTCATCCTAACCACCAGCAGCACGCGTTTTCCTGATCGATCGCCAGTGTACCAGCAGAAATAAGGGTGGCTCCTCCGGACATACCATTTTCGCTACTTGAGGAAGGCACAAGCGCCCCCCGTTTTGAGAGAGAGAGAGAAAGAAAGGGCGCTGCCCTCGGCGTTTCTTGACGTCACAAAAACCAGTCGCTCCAGAGTGTGATTGACCTAGAGGGGACGGTGGACTCGGCGGTCATCATTCGAACTGTAATAGACTAAGAGATAAGGGTCACTAGGTTAGGGTCACTGAACACCCCCTCGAGTGAAGCTATGTGCACGTGGGTCGCAGCGTTTCCTGAACTGACCACGTAGTGGCGGAGAGCTTCCGGGTCGTAGAGGTTGGAGCAGATTCGGTGGAGTGTCCAAGAAATGAGGTAAGTCATTGCTACTACCTTCGTCTTATGATGATGATGTCCTTTTGCTCGTTGTAATCCACCAGAAATCGTGCGATTCGTGGAAAGTCCACGGTTGACTAGAAGAAGTCAGTCTGCTATGTTTTGTCTTGGTAACTAACTAACTAACTTCAGACCTCTCCCGAGCATGGGAGCCAGGCCGGACCGACAGGAGCCAGTCCGGAATCACGGGCCTGTAGACGAGGGGCGCCGAAAGGTGGGTCGGCGGAGAGTGATCATCAAGCTTGTCGCCATGCGACGAGGAGACCGCGATGTGACTGACAACCAACTCGTCGATAACCTTCCGTCTGCGCCCCGGCCATACCCCGTCCCACTGCGAACGTTCCGGCTGCCAACCGGCCCGCCCGAGAGGCGAATAGGTGCCAACCTACGCCGGGAGGGCGGATGCCCTCGCAAGGCTCAGGATTCATGAGGCACCGTCCTCCATCGCAACCATGCGGTCGGCGATCAGGGTAAGGTGTCTTGGTAGGACACCAGAAACGGCGCGTATGCGACGTGGGTGACCACGATCGCCCTGGTAATCGCCATAGAGAACTGTAGTTTCAAGTGTCTTCTTACCCTTCAGCAGAGTGGGGGCAGTGCTAGTCTGCCCTCGTTCTGTCTCGAACAACGAGGACAGCACGGTGTGGTGTTGAATAACACAGCGTTTTTTTTCTGAAATTAAAAGGTCCTAGAAGTAAGAGAACTAACCCTAACCGGGTTTGTCTTCTATCTTTTCAACCGCCTTATTTGTTTGAAAAGCGAGCTTCAACCAATTGTCTCCTGCTCAACTCACGAAGCTGAGTTGATTGCCCTCAGTATTTGTGCTGACGAAGCTGTTTGGCTACGCAAGCTGCTGTTGGAACTCTCCTTTGTCGTCAACCCCACCTTCTACGTCAACAATGTTATTGGTGAGAACACCGCTGATCCTGTTGACTTCGATGGCAATGACAACCCAATTGTTGAAGATATGCGCTTCATCAGAAGCCCCCCTCTCTTGTCTGACAATGGTGCTGCTGTTCACACCTCTAATAACCCAGATGGATCCTCTCGCTCCAAGGCACTGTCGACCAGATGGTTTAAGATCCGTGAGTACATCTCGCTACAGAAAATTCGAGTCCATCATGTTCCCGGCAAGCTAAACGTGGCTGATGGTTTTACAAAGCCACTTGCTGCTGAGTTCTCCACTTTTCGTTCTCTACTCGGCATGCACCATGCCTCTGACGACAAGCCTTTACAGGATTGAAGATGCCTATTCCTAGTGACCGCAGCGTCGTTAAACTAGCCCTGGCCCTACCTTCTTTTGCCACAAATTCTTGTGTGCGTGTGAGTGTCGCCTATGTCCTTTTCTTGGCACTCCCGTGGCCGCGGCTTCTCCCCAGTCGTTCGAAGGACAGTCCCACGCTTTCTCTCCACGGCCGAACCTTCCCCCAGGTTGTCGCAAAAGCGACAAACCATGACTGCTGCTACTGCTACCACACAGGCTGCTGCGGTTGCACCGACACCAGCCGGGCATATCTCACCTCAGTCGCTGACGTTCCAGGACGGCCTCAGCATGGACTATGCTGTGTATGAGCGAGGACAACCTACCGTATATGCTCGCAATGATACTTCTTTCCAATTCCCTTGTGATGCGCGCTCAGCTGGTCATATACGCGCTACCCTCATACGCATCTATCATTTGCCAAGGGCGTTATATACTCTTTTGACAAGTATGCTAGCTCAACACCCGCCATTTGTTAACTTGGTCTTATCCGTATCCGCTCTAGCCACAACAGATCCCACCACACAATTGCCATTCGCACTGGATCTTCGGCTTATAACACAGATGCACCTTGAGCATCTTAATTTCCTTGTGACTCTTGTTCGAACACAGAGTCGCAAAGCTCAGGCTATGTTCAAGCCATCCAAATTCCAGCATGTGTTTACTACAGTTGCTCAATCGTGGGTACAACATCTTGACGACTACGTATCATCTTCAGATGATACAAAACCGCCGTCACGCCTGGATGTAATGTTCGGCCCCACTTATACTCCGGCAGAACATCAAGACTTTCTGCGCTTTTTAAACGCGAAATCCCTTCACTTACACAGCATGTGTTGACCGAAACGTCGTTAAACTACTTACACTCCACGCCAGACCCTACTCTGGAGATATCTTCGCCATCGTTCACATCCTACGTCTTCTGCTTCGCTTGCTGATTTCGACGCCTTGCGTCAACAAGTCGAACTGCTCCAGGAAACTCTTCTATCTTCACGGACCCGTTCGCCAAGTCCAACTTCTTGGAAAACCAACTGGACACCTTACAACTAAATTCTCTTTTGCCATCCATACTGAATGCTCTACTTGCACTCACATTTCACATGGCACCACATCACTCAGCTCTTGGTGTTCACCACCTTACAGCAGAAGCTTACGATGATTCCAACACTCTCGAACCGGCAACGACATCTACCACCTCACCTCAGATAATCCTAACACACTGTCTGTTGTACTTGTGTTTCGTAATGTTCTGTTCTAAAGCGTCAAATCGACTCTCAGCCCCACCAAACCTAAATCTTAAAGACACACCTTCTATACTTATGTGACCTTTGCGACCATCAAGACTGTATACTCCTTTTCTTTCTTTCCTAGAGATGCTCTATAGTCGCACCTCAAGCGCCGCTTAAGACATCTCGAGGGGGTGCAGAGAGAAATCTGATGCCTCTTACCCTTATCCGTCCGTTGAGAACGTGATCTCTTTCTTACCCTTCTTCTTCCTTTCTACACACTCCTCAATTAGTCCTCTGATATTTGTGTTCAAGCTCATCATTATGGTCTAGCGCGTCCCGAGGTATGTAGCACTATACACTTAACCTTTCTCGTGGTGTAGTTCTAGATGCTGCCTGTCGTGTTCTGAGGATATAGGGAACATAATATGAGAGGTCTGAAGTTAGTTAGTTAGTTAGGGAACATAACCTTTCATTCCCCGAATAAAAAACTTCCTGACGTTCATGATGAGACGGGATGGTTTCCCAGGTGACTGACTTACCACTGCACGCTAAATGCTCTGCACGCCGCTTACGAAGTAGTGAGGTGCCGAAAGTAGGTAGGAAGAAGGGAGCAAGGAGCTCAAAACGAGGGCGGGCGAGACGCTAAACGACGGTCGCAGCATGATGCCAGATCTTCCTCCGTACTTTCGTCGGCCAAACGACGATCGCGAGAACAAGGTAACCACGCGTCGCGCGCAACAACAATGATGTCTGTCTGTCTGTCTGTCTGTCTGTCTGTCTGTCTGTCTGTCTGTCTGTCTGTCTGTCTGTCTGTCTGTCTGTGCCACCAGTGTACATTACTAAGTCATAAGCAGCGTCGGTGCAAGAAGGAGAGACGAAGGTCGCAGATCTAGAGGAGTGCCGGAAGTCCCCGTAAACTCAAGGTGGCGATTACACGCGGATGGAGCGCTGCAGAGTTTTGTAGCCACATATTAAACTCTGTCGCGGCGTCGTGTATATATTATATCAGTGACAACAACTACAAATCCCCAGCTAGCAGGGCGCTGTCGGGTGTCCGGAAGAGGATGGACATCATCCACAGGCTGAATAAGGCGCGCAATGCCAAGCTGCGTCAGCAAACTGGGAGCAAACAAAACGGACGGCGCCGCTGGACCGGGAGCGACCGGGAAAGCGCGTAGGGTTCGACAAAGTCCGTCCTCGAGATGATCGGCGGGCGGTCTAGGCCCAGCACAGGAGGGATTTGCGGCGCGAATCGAAAAATTCGTTCGAAGAGAAGGTCCCGACAGGTGAAACGACGCGAGAGTGGCACAAAACCATATCCTAGTTGTCGCCACGAAAAAAAAATAGGATGTGTCTGGCCGCTATGGCCTTCGGCTCGTATTGTCTCGTGGCACGCGGCCAACCAAGCGAGCGCGAAATCGACGACTGTTCGATTCTGACCCAAAACTTAAGTTCCGGTGGCAACAGAGTTCAACTGGCTCCAAAACGCATTTGAGCGCCTCTGATAATTCGTCGCGAGACAAGCCCGAATAAGCATCCAGGAATATAAAAATCCGAGAGTTGCGAGCGTGCGTCGTCGAGAAGAAAGGCCGTCTGGACCGGGTCGCTCTTGGGATAATGGTTTACGTACCCAGGGATAATAAATAAATTTTGGGTAAAAACCCCTATGGCTCTACTATAAGAAGTGTCAATGTTGGGATCAAGTGTTTAACGGATTCCGGACTGGCTCCTGTCGGTCCGGCTTGGCTCCCATGCTCGGGAGAGGTCTGAAGTTAGTTAGTTAGTTAGTTTACGTGGCTGCAACCCTGCCCTGACTCGCCTGAAACCGCTCTAGAAAGAAAGAGGGACGCGCACAGTGGTGGCGGTGCGGCTGCTTGAAGGTTTTGGTGTGGTGTGTGAGCACGCGCACAGAGGTGGTGTGGTGTGGTGTGGTGTGGTGTGGTGTGGGGTGGCAGCCGAGCCTGGAATGGCAGCGCGCGTAGTTGCGGCCGCGATGCCCCGCGATGTCGAGCAGGCTCCGCGCTCAACGCCTCTCCGCCGTGCGCTTTGACACCGCGACCACGGCCGCGCTTGCGGAAGGGTAGAGGATAATCGTGTTTTCCGGGACTTGAGCGTGCTTGAGGCGGATTGCGAGAGCGAGAACGTGCTTGCACTTGTAATAATAGTGCCTGAATTTGGGGCAGCTGCACGCGTAGAACGTGTATGCGATTGATGTTCCCCGGGTCCAGCATTTTTGAGGACGTGGGCCGCCCCGACGATGCTCAGAGCCTCGTGTCCAGCGACTTCCTGTCCAGGGTGGTGCGACACAAGCCGCCGTTTTCTTCGACGTCGACAAAGTCACGGAGAAATCGAAGGGTCTGCTCGCTCTTGGTCGCCTCGACAGAAAAAATGCGCCCCTTGACTGCTGCTTCGTGTCCGGCGGACACGAGAGTAAGACGAAGGAGTCGGACTTGACTTTCTTGAGGAAGTCGCCATCGAGCATTTGCCAGCGCGAATGTACTCCTGCGCCTCCTTCTTCCAATCCCTGCCGTTGTTCTATCTGCGGGTGCTGAGCAAATAGCCATCGTTTTGGCTCCTCCGAGTCTCGAGGTACCGGACGATGCTTCTCCAGGCTGGAACCTACTACGCCGACGACCTCGCGGGCAGTGCCATCCTCCTTGATGAGGTTGTTGCAGGATTCGTTGTTGCCGTTGTTGTCGCGCGGCGTACCGGGAGCGCACCCGTTCGAGCCCGGATCCAGCCGGCCTTTTTCTCAAACTTCGCCAGACCGTACTCTACGAGCACCAGACTTGGATGTGAATGCGGGACACTTCTCGGTCCACTCGTCGGTGAAGCGACGCAGGAGTACCTTGTCGAGACAGACCGCCGCCGATCGTGACGACGACGACGACGACGCTAATTTGCTCCATCTCGAGCACACAGGACGTTCCGTCGCACTCGTTCCCAGTGAGCATCTTATCTTATCTTATTTTATCTTCAAAGTAGCGACTAATAATATCTCGTCGAGTGGTCGCAGCCGTCGCTCCGCCATATGCTGAACACTGCTGATTTTTTGAGTCGTGTGCATCAGGAGTGGCGTCACGACTTCAAGACTTCTTATAGTGCCATACCCAAAATTTAACATCCCTGGGTATGTAAACCATTATCCCCCAAGGGAATTTTCCCTCGGTGGTCTAGAGCTGTGGTTCGGAAACCTCCGCCCATATATCCAGCCCGCGGCTGGATGAAAACGAAAAACAAAAACTAGCGACATCATGCCAGTAGGGCCCCATTAAGAAACGCCGCCGACGAGTTAGTAACAACCCTAACGATGTTTCGAAAACAGACCATGCATACAAATTTGCAGTATATCCAACGTGATGATGGTACCACCGCTTCGCAAAGCCTCTCAGTCTGAGCGCGCGTTTTGATTATTCGAAGGGTCGGAGGGGCCACCGCCGGCCAAGGCTGCGAAGAAGCCCGCTGCGCGGCGCCAGCGACCTGCGAGACGGTGAGCGCGTTTGCTGCATGAACAAACTCCAAGGCGCGGGGGCGGGGGAGTCCCTCGACTTGGGGTCAGGAGTCAAGGGCGAACTTCCCGTCACCTTTTGCGCGTGCTCGACTGTCAGCCGGAAGGAAGGAAGGAAGGACTTCGCGCCAACGAAGAAAGCCTGTTCAAGCGACACGCAATCCGCCGCCGACTCTCCGAGGCGCGGCACCCATACATTCGGCCTGGCGACGCGGTCCACGAGATCTATCGCCGTAACGGCAAAGAGTGCGACGACTTCGCGGTCGAATCGCTCCACTACGACTCGAGCTTGGGGACGGACATGTTCACACCATCGTCAAGGTGGGCTTGCAGGGGCTCGAGTCGCGCGGCATATCTCAGTCCACCGCCGCCGAAGCGAAAGTCGTGGACCGACCAAAAAGGAGCTCGAGCAGCAAATCGAGAAGCAGTTAGCGACGTTGCCGGAGCTCGAGGCCAGCCGGCAGCAGACGGACGAGGTGTGGCCAAAGAAGCGGCCGGCGAGAGACGCACCCGGCTCTCATGTTCGAAAAAAGGAGTACCGCAAGCTCCAGTCCAGCTACTACTACGCCGACGTCAACGAGCAAGCTCAACCGCGAGCTTCGATCTCTTCGCCGCCCCCGAGGCAAAGGAGGAGGTCGGGCGGCTGCGAAAGCGAGTCGGGGAGCTTGTGCAGATCTGGGTGCCTTCGAAGCCACAGGGCGCCGGCTCTGGAGAGACGCCTTGGCCGTCCAAGCACCCGAGAATGATCAGGCGACGCGGTACGTGGACGGCTGTGAAGGCGAACCAGACGGATGATCTCACCGCGAAAGTCGTCGGCGAAGCGTTAGTGAGACAGAGCAGATGGAGTGTTGGGCGAGATCTCACCCCAGCTCGCGGCGGCGGTGGTGTTCGAGACTGCTCGCGAATTGGAAAGCCGACGACGCGAGGGCTCAGCACAAAGCTGCTACAAGGATCGAGATGGAAAAGGGGCTCGACGTGCGCCAAGTCGACGAGGCTTTAGGTCATGTCGATCCTTGGGCATAAAGAGCTTCAGCTACATCGACCGTTCTCTCGAGGGCCCGTCGCCTCGCGAGCGACGAGGATCTCCACGACCGAAGAGCGAATACCTCCGACGTTCCACAACCATCTGATCCGCCAACGCGTGGAGGAGTTCGACGACGGGTACAGGAATCGGGGCGATGTAGTGACGGCAACGTCGTCTGGATGTACGTTACGTCTACTGGCCTCCTTGAAAAACGGCTGCTAACTCTCTCGTCGACGCGGAAGACGATGATCCCGAGATGATCCCATGGAGGAAGACGTTTGCGACGTCCAACAATACTACGAGCCGCCACCGGACGTCTAGCCGAGGTCGCGTCTCCGACTCACCACCTCGCTCTAAATTCGCAGCTGCCATGCGCATTGTCGAGTCCGCCTCCGATGACCAATCGTAGAACGAACAGACTTGAGATATGACCACCACCGCAGAGTCAGTGCCTCCCTTGCATATATCATCGCCCGAGATCGTCAAAAAAAAAACCCGCGGTCGCCCGTCCTTATGACCCCCAGCTAAGTTTGGTCACTCGCTTCAGTTTTTGGTCAATCCGTATCTTTTGGTTGACTAACCACTTGTACTGTTAGAGAGCAAACATAAGGGTTCGTCGTGACAAAACAAGGCCCGCCGTGATCAAGCTTTCAGCGGCTCTGCATGTCGTCGCGCTGTGGTGGTGACTCCGGAGCGTCCTTCGACTTCGAAACGAACACGGTATCGATGCGGGTTTCGTCGTCGCTCGGGTCGCGTGGTGGTGGAGTTAAACACGCCGACGTCGGTTGACCACGACGCCGAGAAAGAAAAACACAGAAGTCATCGCGCGCCCACCAGACGGTAAGAAGGTAAACGACCATGAGAGATCGCCGAGTACGCTGTCGCAGCTCAGAGCGCGCTTTAAAAAAATACGAGGGTAGTCCACTTTTCTCGACGACCTAATAACCAAGAGATGCTAAGTTCAGCACGTCTGTGTTCTCGATCGAGGCCGACTTGCAGCAGCATCTGATGTTCGACACGGGCGCCAAGTTTTAAGACGGCGCGTACAACAACAATATGGTTAACAACAGCGCGACAGCGCTGTCGTTCGAGTGCTATATGCGAGATCCAGCAGCTTTTTTATGTGCGTGCTGCTCGTTGTGATGTGCAAGTAGACAATACCGTGACGTGTGTTGTTGTAAAAGGCACGCCTGCTCTCGGAACCTACGTGCCGACAAAAAAGATCCAGCTATCGCGCGAAGCACGAGGCCGTGTCGGTCCTCATCAAGGGCTGCTTTATGGAGGGCAAGTCAGGCGGCTCTTCTTTCTCGGCATATGCGTTTTTTCTCGTAGTACAGTGCTCGACGGTACAGCAGCAGCTCCCGGGGAGATCTTGCGGCGGGGCGGGGTGGTCGAGATCCTCGAGGAGGAGGAGGAGGATAAGGAGGTGTTCACTTACGGTCGTACGAGTTGTTTATGCAGGCGCAACGGCACGTGCTCGCGTTGCCGTTTTCCCACGTCCAAGCTGGACAGCTAACTCCTCCGGATCGGGCACGCGACGGTGAGGAACTCCTGAACGTGGGGTCCTGTACGGTCCCGCGCAAGTGCGGGACTACAATCTATCTTTGGGTGCTCCCTCCAGGAGGAGCGTTGCCTCTCGCAGTTTCTTCTCGAGGTCGTCGTCGTCGAGTTTCGCGTTTTAACTCGACCCCGAGTCGATTATTATCAAAGACGCGCTCCCTCTCGGAGAGAAGATTTTGGAATGGGGTGATCCGTCCGTCTCACGCAGACCATGTAATAAGTCTGGTGTCCGCCCATGTCCGCTTGTTGCTGCTGAAGAATGACGTACGACCACGGCAACACCACCGTGGTGAGTCGCGGTTTGGGTGCCTTCTACGAACGATGGAAGGTACGAGAATAAATGGGCCCAGCTTAAAGTAGTACGCCAAGCCGTGGGAAAAAAATCTGCTCTCGAGGCCGCTGCCCGCTCTCCTTGCGCGTATCGTCGCCGCGCTGTCTTAGGATGGATCTCCTTCTAAGGTTCATTTGGGGGGGTGCCCATGCCCATGCCCGTGCCCGTGCCCATGCCCATGCCGCGCGTGTAAGGCCACGGTAGTAGATTCTGCGTAGGTGCACCACGTAGCTCTCGTTTTTCAAGCATTATTTTCGCAAAACCAAAAGTGCTCACCTGGCCCCCTCAAAATGCCTCCCCTTAAGTTTGATTGTAAAAGCCAAAAAGTTTGTGGTCAAACTTCCAATTTTTTCAAGTAACTTGTTTAAATTTATCCTTCTTAAGCATACATCAAATCTCGAGCAAACTCGAAAGAAAATTTTTCCGTAATAACTTCCCCTTATTAGTAGTAGTCAGATTTAAAGAGGCGAAGGGAACGCAGCTTGAGGGCATCGTAGGCAAACTTCGTGCGATGGCGCGTCGCCCTGGCCGCCCGCAGGAGGAGCGCGTCGTTTTTGAGGTCGTCCGTGGCATACTTGAGCGCGAGACTATCACCCTCAACAGCCGCGAGGACGACGTCCTTGTCGTGCTTAAGGTCTGAATATTTGAGGGCGTGGCCGTCCTGGCGCACGGCGGCGAGCGCAACATCTTTGTCTTTTTTGAGGTTCGCGCCCGCGTACTTCAACGAAAAGCCATGATTTCGAACCGCCGCGAGCACTACTTCTTTGTCGCTCTTAAATTTGTCGTTCGCGTGGAACAGGGCGTGACCGTTTTGACGGACCGCCGCGAGCACGATCTCCCTGTCGAGGTTTTTCGCGTACTCAAGAGCCGTCCCAGCGTCGCGAACCGCGGCGAGGACGATCTCTTTGTCTTCGCGAAGGGCCGCGTACGCGAGAGCTTGACCGCACCGCCGGACCGCGGCGAGCACGACGCCCCTATCTCCGAGAAACTTGTCGGCGGCAAAACGAAGCGCCCACCCGCTCTGGCGCACGGCGGCGATCACGACCTCGCGGTCCGCTCTCAAAGTCCGTCCGGCGAACTTCAACAACCACCCTTTCTCCCGGACAGCCTCGAGAAAAAAGTTCCGGTCCCTCGTGAGTTCCGGACTCGCGTATTTCAGCGCCCTCGCGTCCTGAAGGACGGCGGCCAACACGACATCCTTGTCCTTCTTCAGCTCGAAGCTCGCGTACTCGAGCGCCGGCCAGTCGCGTCGAACGGCGGCCATCACGACCTCCTTGTCGTTTCTGTAAGCGTCGCAGAACTGGAGCGCCAAACCGTCTAGTCTCACGGCCTCGAGCAGCGACATCTTCTTCTCGTCGTGCCGCCGTCGATCCTCTGGCCACAACATTTCGCGCGTCGTTGTTGTCGTCCTCGGATTGTCGGGCTCCGTGATCTTCCACAACTTCACCACGGCGAGCGCGGAAGTCTCGCGATGTGTTGCGTTATTTTTGAAAACGGGCTCCTCGATCGGGTTTATAGGCTTCGTTTCCGCGAGCACGTCCATTTCACTGATGATGCTGCTGCTGCTGAACGCGGGCTCGCTCGGGTTTATAGGCCAGACCTTCTCAACTAGCGCGTCCATTTTGCTGCTACTCAAGCTGCTGCTGCTGCTGCTGCTGGTGCTGAACACGGGCTCGTTTGGGTCGATGGGCCAACTCTCCTCGGCGAGCACCCTCAATTTGCTGCTACTCAAGCTGCTGAAAATGCTGCTGCTGCTGGTGCTGAACACGGGCTCGTTTGGGTCGATGGGCCAACTCTCCTCGGCGAGCACCCTCAATTTGCTGCTACTCAAGCTGCTGCTGCTGCTGCTGCTGGTGCTGAACACGGGCTCGTTCGGGTCGATGGGCCAACTCTCCTCGGCGAGCACCCTCAATTTGCTGCTACTCAAGCTGCTGAAAATGCTGCTGCTGGTGCTGAACACGGGCTCGTTTGGGTCGATCGGCCAACGCTCCTCAGCGAGCACGTCCATTTCACGGATGATGCTGCTGGTGGTGCTGCTGAACTCGACGAGCTTGGGGCCTACGGGAGCTTCAGTCTCGTCGGTCAATTCGGGCGCACTCTTCGGGACGATTGATGGAGCTTCGGTGATAGGCTGTTTCGTTGGCGCCAAGACAAAAACGCCAACGCTCCGTGCCGACTCATCACAAAACGATGTTTCGTTCGTCGCGATTCCCCGCTTCGCCGCGAATCTTACATTTCCAGGCTCAGCAGTTGACTCGGGCGGACCGCTCGATTCAACGACTGGGCCCCGATTCGCCACTGCCGATTTGAGCTCTTTTTCCGATTCCACCGACAGCGTTGGCTCGCAAGCCCTTTCCGGCCGCGTCGCTGCCGAAATCGAAACTTCCGAGGCCGCCTCCGAAGTGCCATCGCTCGTTTCGAGACGGTCCAGATCGTCAGCCCTCGATTCCCCGCCACGAGCCGTCGATTGCGCCTCGTCGTCACTTGATGCAAAAATCTGTTCTAGATCCTTCTCTAGCTCAGCCAACAGTGCGTCGTCGTCACCGTGCGTTGGCTCCTTCCAGCCACAATCAAAGGCTGCCGAGGGCAGCTCGTCGCCGCTGGATTCAAGATGATCTGGGTCGCTGAACAGATCCAGCTCTGGGTCCCCGTCCAGCCCGGTCGTTGCCGTCGGCTTGGCTGGCTCGCAAAGCCTCACCTTATCCCCGCCACAATCCGACGCTGGCGCCTCGTCGCCACTGGATTCAAGATGGTCTGGGTCGCCGTTGAGATCGGGGTCCAGCTCGGGGTTTCCGTCCAGATCGGTCCACGTCAGCTTGTTTGGCTCGCGAACCCTCTCCGCCGCGTAATAATCCGACACTGGCGACTCGTCACCACTCGAGTCTTCTGGATCACCGTCCAGTTCGGTCAGCTTGTCGCGAGCCCTCGCCTCTTTCCTCCTTGTCGCTTCCTTACCGCCACAATCTGTCGAGTCATCGCTCGATTCAAGCTGTTCCGGATCCCTCTCGCGAGTTCTCGAAGAGTCGCCGCCAAAAATCTCTACTAAATCCTCGTCGTCGCCGCCGGACTCCTTGATTTTAAACTCCGATGACGGCGCCGTCTCGCCGATCCAAGTGCCGACTTGGGAACATATCCGCGACCCAACGTACGCCGCAACGATCGAGCCCGCGACCGGCGCGCCGACCGCCGCAGCAACCGCCGCGCCGACCGAGACGCCCAAAGCGCCGACCACTTCGCGCCGTTCGTGCTCGACCCTCACGCGCTCACGTTTTTGTGTCGACCCGGGGCCGCGAGAGGTCGCCTCCGCGCGCCGCCCTCCCCGGCGCTTCCGGAGAAGATTCGCCTCCATTCCTTACCCTCTTTGTGGCAATTTCTGACTGGCGTAGTGGTTGAGGATATAAATCCAACCCAGTAATAATAATTAATTATAACCCCCCTCAAATCAAATCAAGTCAAATCAAATCCTTAGGTCGAAAAACTAGCCCTCTCGAAGAAGAGAGGGTGTGCCGAAAAGCTCTTCGGGTGTGATTAATGCGTTGGCGAAACCGTATTCACCAGCTCAGTATATCAGTATATTGCATACTAAACGGATCGCAAGAAACGGGAAGTTCAATGTGCGTCCCGTTTGTTGGTGGCTACGGTGGTGTTCTTCCGCATTTTCTTTTTGCTTCCTAGAAAGAGATGTTACCTATAGGACGCGAGAGTGCTTCGGGTGTTCTGCCGTATTTTCTTTTCACTGCTTCGGACGTCCTCCGTTTTTACTCGCGGCGACATAATCCATGAAACGTCGATCATCTTTGTTGGTTGTGGTAAGGGGAAGGCCAGATTTCGTGCATTCCGCGGAGAGATTCCCGCCGCCGGATTTACGCGGGAAAACGAAAGAGGCACAAGCAAGTTCCTTTGAAAAGGAACTGGTACTCGAGCGTCCTCGCCCAGGAGTGGCATGGCGAAGAGAAAGTGTACAAGCGCGCTGTTGATGCGTGGAAGCGCTTATGGCGTCTTCGAGACGATGGCTTTCTCGAGCGCGAAGAACGTGCGGTCCGTCGCGACAAAAGATGGGGCGCTTGCGGGCCGCTCGTCGTTAAGCTGGTGCCGCCGGCGACGAGGATGCGGCGATGCTGCGTGAGCGTCAACGTGAGCGTATAGCAATTGCACAGCGGAGTGATGATCGTCTAGAAGACGCGCGCGCCGGCGACGAGGACGCGATGTGCGCGCTCGAGGACGAACGCGAGGCTGGTCGTCTGCGCCACGCCGTATGCCGCAAGAGTCGCAGGGAAGGTGCTAAACGAGCTGGAGGCTGCGATGTGAGCGGGAACGCGAGGCCGCCCGTCGAAGAATCACGAGCGAGCGCCCGATGCTACAAAGAAACAAGCTGATGCTGGTACCGAGTCCGCAATTTTGGCGTTGGACCGCGAGCGCGAAGCGCAGCGTGCGCGCATGCGTCGTCTTCGTCGCGAACGTATGGACAAATTCCTCGAGTACGCGGCGGAGGACGCAACAAGATTTGGCGACCTCGACAACGAGGAAAGCGCTTTCTTCGTTTCTTCGCGACAATCTTCCAACATCCCTTTCGTTTCTCGTACTGTCGCGATGGATACGTTCTTATGGTAAAGGAATACGAAAGGGGAGAATCGATACAAGAAACGATTCTACAAGATACGTAGATAGGGGTAAGTGTCATAGCTTCCACGCACAGGTGCCGGAAAAGAAAGAAAAAGGAGCAAGGGTAGTGTCGTGGTGTCATGATGTGTCTTTAAATGTCGACTGCTAAGATGTGTCATATTAACGTGGAAAGTAGCAAGAATATGGAAGAAGATGACATAAGGTTGCATGAATCAGCAAGTGAGAAAGCGGGCGCGAAGGCGAAAGAAGAGATGAGTCTCAGGGCTTCGAGTCAAAATATCGCTTAAGTTGTCCAGGCGTGGGATGTGCTGTAGATTCATTATCCCATTGCGGTGGTATGCCGCCGCGATGGACGCGAGAATATATGGATTCCTGGAGCAATAGGAAATGAAATGAGCTAGCGTAAAGACAATAGCCGGAGGTTGAATGGCGGTCATCAGGGTTATCAGCCCAACTGGAGTCGGAGTATCCACAGAGAAGAAGGTCAGAGTTGCGGCCAAGAACGAGGGCAAGATCTTGAGTGCCATTGAGATACCGAAGACAGCGGCTGGTTGCATGCCAATGAGACTTGCCAGGGTTAATGTGCACACTGATTAGTAGTCCACGTAATGTCAGGGCGTGTCATCACAGAAACAAACAACCAACAATGCGACGAGATGGGATACGAATCATGAAGGAAGCATTGTTCTGGGGAGCCATTAGGGGGACAGTCTGCAGCAGAAAGACGAAGACCTTTCGGAGTCGGTGTGGGTTCTGGTTTCGTGGGTCAATAGCAAGAGTGCGACGTGCGTAAGCCAACATAAGTTCGCAGGTCATCCTAACTACTAATCGACAGATGTTTGTTTGTTTGTTTGTTGTTTGTTTGTTTGTTTGTTTGTTTGTTTGTTTGTTTGTTTGTTTGTTTGTTTGTTTGTTTGTTTGTTTGTTTGTTTGTTTGTTTGTTTGTTTGTTTGTTTGTTTGTTTGTTTGTTTGTTTGTTTGTTTGTTTGTTTGTTTGTTTGTTTGTTTGTTTGTTTGTTTGTTTGTTTGTTTGTTTGTTTGTTTGTTTGTTTGTTTGTTTGTTTGTTTGTTTGTTTGTTTGTTTGTTTGTTTGTTTGTTTGTTTGTTTGTTTGTTTGTCTTTAAATGTCGACTGCTAAGAGGGGGGGGAGGCATGAAGGATGTGGGTGGGTTTGTGGGGTAGGAGGGATGTGCCTGACGGGCGGAGATAAGTACGCGGGACCTAGTCGGGGTCATCGCCGAGTCGTGGGGCAGGCGAAGAGAGGACGGGCCCCACCCGTAGGTCGTACGCATGCTGCCGCCGGACGTATGTGCGACAAAGGGTGACGTCCTGCTGGGATCGGGCGGCCTGGGCGGGGTTCCCCGAGGCGGCGACATGGGTGAGGGCGGTGAGGGCACAGCGAGCCCGGCCTAATGCGTTGGCGATCCCCCACTCACGGTAGATGCGGCGAGTTTTTTTTGGGCCGCCTTTGCCTCTGTGTTCAAAGTTGGCGCAGCCGCTTGCCACCCAGGTTCGCGCAGCGATGCGCTCTGCGCATGTTTGGGCGAGAGCGTGGCACGCCGCGCTGGCCTCACCGAAGGCACCAAAGACAAGGCCGGCGACGGTGCCGTAGCTACGTAGCCGCTGTTCGACAGGGCCCAAGAAGCCAGGCGGTGGGGCTGTACCCAGCTGGGGGATGATGGCGTCGATGCCGCGGGCGTGAGCGAGGTATTCGGAGTGGACTTGCGCTGCGCGCCGATCGACAGGCGACGGGTGGGAGGGATGGAATGGGCGGTATAGAACGAACCCCATGCATGTGACTCGGGTTTTGATGTCGTAGAGTTGCTCCTTGTTGTCGAGCGTGGTGAGGATGTCTGGGACGACTTGACGGCGGGCGAGATTGCCTCGGTACCGGCCGTAGAGGCGCGTGCGAATGGTAGGGGCGACGACGTCAGCAAAGATGCCGAAAACCTCGGACAGGGCTGGGATGCCGGCCTCTTTGACGCTGCCGTGGACGCAGTCGAGCTGGCCGTCATGCCAGGTGGTCCGCGCTCCTCCGCGGTTGACAAGGTTGGCCTGCGTGAGAAGCACCTTGCCGTGAGCGTCGAGAACGACGTCAGTGCCCAGAATGCGAGTGCCCACGAGGCCCAAACAAGCTGGAGAGGGGTAGCCAAAGTACTGGGCACACATCTCAGCCCAGCAGCGGTTGGGGATTTGAAGGGCAGAGCTGGGCCACGAGCTGATGAACGTGGTCGAGAAGCGATCCCATGAGGACGCCGCTACTCGAAGTGCTTCGGTGATGGGAAGGGTGGCCGCAAGGCGCTGGAGTGCAGTGGCCCGAGCTGTCTCGTGCTGGGAGGTTACTACTACCTGGTTAGAGGACGCTGGAGTTGGGGTATGAGCACGGGTGTCGCCCGATTCAGGGTAAGGATCAGGTAGGCCCGCGAGCCAGCCATTGATCTTCTAAGCCGTCCACGGCGACCTCGCAGACTATTTCCACGACCCGCGGCGGCTCTTTTAGCCAGCGCGCCATTCTCACGCCCCGTCGAAACGATGTTGTCGATGCTGACAACGCGCGCATGACCGCGGCCTTTTTTTTTCCCGGAGACGAGGTGTCGGAGTTCTTTTAGGCAGACTAGGTTGGGTCGGAAGACGACGCCTCGCTCTTTACAGTCGAGTTTTCGACTCCCTGACAACCAACGGCATGCTGACTTTGAGCGCGAGCTTAAGGTCTTCGCAACCTCGACCCGTCGCACGGCCACTGCAACGGTACCAGATACGTGATCGATCGTGTCGTTGTCACCGAGGCTCCTCCAACCTGTATCCCTTAAGGCCCGCCGACGCCAAACGATCAACAAGAGCCAGGGCCAGACGCCCCGCGAGATCGGCGTCCTCTTGCCCACAAGCCCGTCTTCTGCCACGTCCAGCTGCTCTACGTGGCTCTCTGTCGATCGGCATCCCCGAGGAGATATACTCATCTGAGTCGACGACTCCACCCTACCTCACACGTGCTGCGCAATATCGACCGATAAGCCCCCTCCCGGCGTCTACACGCGCACTATAGGTGAACTATAACTGGGACAAGGTGAATTTACTGGGGTTAGAGACTGGGATTAGGTGTATATAGTGACCAGGTAAACTTACTTACTGGGACCAGGTGAGCTTACTGGGGGTTTTAGAGTAAACTCAAAGTTTAGCGGCGTTTGCGGATCAAAGCAGCTTAGATTGGCGGAGGCGAGAGCGACGAGCTCGAAGGAGTGGGTGTGAGGACGAGTGGGTTTGCGCCGAACTTACTGGGGTTAGAGATTGGGACTAGGTGAACTTACTGGCCTGCACTTGTCAACAACTAAAACAATGCGCAACACAACTGTGCAGCAAGCTTGTAGCTGCACGTGTCACCAGATTTTTCCAGAATCGTCAAGATAGATCTACCAGTTGCAACAAGCTTGGTTGCAATTTCTAACAGAAACGTCGAAGTGAGCACAGGCTTTCTGAGCCTCTTTAGGTTTTGTAGGCGAATAGCAACATAAGCCAGGAGAAAATAAGTATCAACACCTCCTCGAGTCTGCGTATTTTGCGCAAGGTTCCCTAGATATTGCGGCCGGTAAAATTTTCCAACTCGAACGAACAACATTGCAGCAGCCAAGAGTAATGATGGCATTCAGGCATCCAGGTCACTCGAGATAAAGCTTCGCTAAAGCTTCGCGTAATGTGCACAAACAATGCTGCCGTCATCCATGCGAGGTTCCGTCAAATTGCAGCACGTAGTACGAGGCAATGTGCCTGGATATGCGTGGGAGCAACACAGGGATATGCTACACAAAGGGGGGGGGGGGAGGAACACGTAATGAACTAACAGACGAAAACTAACATGCTTGACATACAAGGAATGACAAGAGGGTCGGAGGAGACAGAATCAACAGGTTGGTCGGCTAACTTTGCGTGTGCAGTTTCGGGGCTTTGTGGTAAAATGGTATCGGATACATTGGTTGGTGCCGTTGTATTTGGGCTTTGTGGTATGGTGTTGGATTTATCGGTTGGTGCCGTGCGAGTTTCTGTTGGTGATAAAACGGTATCGGATACGCGTGGGTTGTGGTTGTTGTATTTGGGCTATTGGGGTAATGTGTTGGACGTATTATTTGGTGGATGTAGGGGTATGGTGTTGGACGTATTGGTTCCATGATGGCCTTTCCTTTTTCGACCTTGCTTAAGAAGTTTCGCCGGGGCAGTACGTAAGAATGGCTCGGCTCGCGCGATGGGGTGATCAGTCCCGGTGGTGAAGCCGGCACATTCTTATTAAACACAGGGGACAGACAGACAGACAGACAGACAGACAGACAGACAGACAGACAGACAGACAGACAGACAGACAGACAGACAGACAGACAGACAGACAGACAGACAGACAGACAGACAGACAGACAGACAGACAGACAGACAGACAGACAGACAGACAGACAGACAGACAGACAGACAGACAGACAGACAGACAAGGGGGCAACAGAGGAAGAACAGATGACAATCGGGCAACAGCAGGAACAGGTGACAAGAGTGGAAGAACAACTCGAAATTGGGGCAACAGCAGAAGACATGGAAAGACAAAGTGGGGGTTCGCAATAAAACAGGTCGAGAAAAAACGACGGTCAACAAGGAGAGTGGGCAGGGGTTGAGATTTGACACGTTAGCTTGGAAGCGTGATTCGAGAAAGTTGGAACAACAACGTAGAAGTTCCTTCCGTGGTTGACATTGCAGGAAATCTTACGAGCGAAACTGTCATCATCAAAAGTGACGTCAATCGAGGTCTGAAGAAGAACAGGGCCCTTAGGCGTTGTATCATTAGTCATGCTGTAACCAGGGCCATCCGATGAATAGCGACAAAGGTGCCTGGTAAGACTTGCGTTGGGCGGTTGTTGCCGCTGAGAATCGCAAATGGGCAAACATGCAGCGGGAACATAGACTGATATATATCTGACGGCGGCGTGCCAGACGGCTGATGAGAGCGCTGCCTTTGGGCAGATATGTTGCATGGTGACCAGGGTTGTGACGACGACGATGGTCGCATTCGACAGAATCACAAAAAAATAGGCGTAAAGAGGTTTGATGCGAACGTTTGTGTTTGGTCGTTGTTTGGCGCGAGCAAGTTGCCAGGTTCACGACCGCGTCCTTTACGCGAAGATGGAAGACTTCTGACTTGCGCCAGCGTTGTAAGGAACGAACACGGGTAGACCAGGCTGCTGGCTGTATGCCAGCCTGCTGTGGCAGATAAGAAAGTGGCCCTTTTTCGCATTCTCAAGAACGAAGTTTTCATATGGGCGAGCTTTTGAGGAGCAAGCGGCGATCTTTGCGTACTCGAGTTCAACTTCAGTAGAAGTTGGCGAAGGAGCGTCGGCCCAGGATCGCGAAGATGAGCGATCCAAGTGTCCGGTGAAAATGCGCGATGGAGCGAGATTAGCTGGTTTTACCAAAACCGATAAGCACAACGGGGAGTGGTGGATCAACGAATAGGTGAAAATACAGAACTTGGGAGTTCCGGTGCAATGGGAACTGAAGAATCCACAACGAGGGGTTAGCGAGGACAGTGTCGAGTTGGTTTGGGAAGGCAGACTGGGTCGTGGAAGGCGGGAATGTAGGCGTGGTGGGTGGCGGCAACGCGAGAAGCGGCGGAGGGGAAGTGGATTGTGGCAAGAGGTGAGTAGGTGTAGAGGCAGAAAAGTATGTGTGTGGTAGGGTTGGTGTGGGTGATTATTGGTATTGCAAATGTGGTTGGGGTTATTGGCGCGTAGGTGCTGTTGAAGAGCCAAATATTATTTCCCCACATTCACGCTTGAAGTGGCCTTCGCGGCCACAAAAGTGGCTTTCTTTTCCCAGAGCGTTTGCATTGGAATTGTGATTGTCGGGGAAAATGATCACCTTGCATGCGTTCGTGGGTTTTGCTGTTGGTTGGTATGCGCGGGCGTGGAGTATGGCGCAATGGGCGACGCGAAGGTGGAGGTTTGTTGAAATGTTCCAATTCGATAAAGATTGCAGTGCGATTCCGGCGACCACAAATCTGAGGGGTCTGTGGTGGTGTGATCCGTCGCGGCTTTTATTGGATGGGTGTTTAAGTTGCGTACGTTGGTAGATTTTGGAGTTGAGACGACCGGTCAACGAAGCCGCCATCGTAAGTCTGTGGTGTCCAAGGCAGCAACGAGATTTTTGGTAATCACACTTTCCGGTAATTTGGTCTGCAGCAATGAAAGAGCCGAAGAGTCAGGAAATTCTTGGTGATGCCGTGCAACTTGAACTCGAGCATATAATAAACTTTGTTGAGAAAAGACATCAAGAGTGAGGTTCCAAAAGTTAGCGAGCCGAAAAAAATAACCGTCTTAAGTCCGTTGCTTTTCCGAAAAAACCTGGAAAAAAGCGTGACAGACACCACGTTACGGAAGTGCTTGAGAACAAATATGGCGCGCACAATCCGCCGCAACCTTCTCAGGGCGACGCGCGCCGTGCGGCGTCCTACAATGTGGCAAGGCCGCTGCCGAGGGTCGCTGCGAGACGGCGCATGACGGGGGCTGAACGGCGGCACAGGTGGAGGCGACTTACCTTCTTGTTGATTGAAGCAACTGAGGAGGAGAACGACATGGATTTCTCCGTCTTCATTTACCGGCACACGAGGGAGTTGAGGGAGCTGTGTGCGGACTAGACGGGCTTTCGAATCGCGGCCTCGAAACGTGCGCCGAAGTTCGCTCGCGATGGGAAGCGACGCAAGTAAAAGCCTGTTCTCTACGGCGACACTACGGAGCCAACCTGCAGCCGCCGTTGTCCCGCGAGGAGTTCTACTCCCGTTTCCGCTTCTTCGAGCCGGAAAGCTTCGATGAGCTCGTCCACCATCTCGATCTCGACGACAGGAAGCGACTACGCGGGGGCGAAGCCCTCCTCGTATTCCTGAAAAAAAGCGCCTATGCTACCCGAGCCGATATGCTGTCGAGTTGCAGGAGTTCTTCCGGCGAAGCAAATCGTACATATCGCGTATTTTCAATTGGATGCTCGAGTACTTCTACAAAAACTTTGCTTATCCTCTCGCGTAGGAGATCGACTCGGCGAGCATCAAGCCCAAGATGCCCGAGTTCGCCGAGGCCTTCCTGGAAAAGGGCTGCCCTTTCGACACCCTTATCATGCTCATCGACGGGATCTTCCGCTCCACTTGCCGACCTGGTGGGCGTCACAGCCGCCAGCGCTCCACGTACGGCGGCCACGAGGGCCAGCACGACCTTAACTACCAAGGCGTCCCGACGGCATGATCTTGCAGGCCTGGGGGCCTGCACAAGGCCGAGCGCACGACAACCGAGTGCTTCGGGAGTCAGGTATTGTGGAGGAATTTCGACTTAGAGCTGTTCTGGACGGGGTCCAGTATATCATGTTCGGCGACCTGGGCTACACGCGCAACGACGTCCTCCAAACTCCTTTCAAGGGCGTTTGTTTCCCCCCACCGATGCTGAAACGCGGTTCACCTACCTCATGGCTCGGATCCGCGTCCCCGTGGAATGAATAGGCACTCTTTTGGTGATGTGCTCCGCTACTTGGCCTTTGTCGACGACGACTTCAAGAAGAAGAACATCACAAGATGGGCCTTCAGCCCTGCGGCAAGTTCTTCTTCCACGTCGCCACCTTCCTCCATGAAACTCCCATATATGCTTCTTCTACGGTGGCCATGAAACTGCCAGTTACTTCGGCTGGCCCGCCCCAGATCTCTCGGATTACCTCGTAGTATCTCTTAGCGCGCCGTCTAAGTATCGTCGGCAGTGTTTTTTATGGATGAAAAAGGGTTGGAGAGAAAAAAAATCTCCGAGGTGAGAGGTGAAGGGAGGTCTTGTTTGCGGTCTTAGTGGAGAGGGGGGGGGGCTAAGACTGGGTCTTCCTTCTGGTTAAACATTGCCATCATGAGCTCCATCTGCTTTGCCAGCACTGCGATTCTGGACGCTTGAATCTTTCTCGATCCTCCTCCGCGCCTTATCCACTTCCATCCGCTCCATCTCCAACTTATTTTCTTCGGCCTCTGCCTTCTTTTTCAGGTACTTGGCCTTGTCGAAATCGTCGTCATCGTCCCCACCCTGGTTCGTCAAGTCGACCACGGGAGCCGCGCGCGACCGGGGGGAAACCTTCGCTCTCTTCTTCTTCGGCCGCCCACCCGACCCGCAATCCCGATCGAATTCGTAGTCGTCGTCGTCGTCGTTCTCCTCCTCGTCGCCAGCGACGTCCCAAACCTTCTTCTTTGCGCCCTACGTTCGTTGTTGCATGGCGGTGTTCAACGTAGCGTTGCCGATAGACTCGATCTTCTCCTGCTCGGCGGCCTTCTCTTTCCGCTCTGCGGCCGAGCGGTCTTTATTCTCCTCAGCCTGCCGTTGCTGTTCGACCGCCTCTTGTCCAGCACGCGCTCGTGCTCGCTCGCGTCCACCTCGTCATTCATTGTTGCCCGCGTCCTTCGCCTCCGCCTGCTCGGCGAGAGCAGCCTTGATCCGCTCCTTGATCAGCCACGTCATCTTTTTCTCGTACGTCGGCTTGGTAACTCCAATGTTGGTGGCCTTGGTGAACTCCGCGCACGCAAGTCCCCCCACATCTTCGTCCTGTCCTTTATCGCGTTGAACGGGTCGAAGGCCACCCAGCTGCGGACGAAGAAGGTCTCCTCCTTGATCTTCGGGTCCGCCAGGTGGCTGCTGCTGCTGCTGCTGCTGCTGCTGCTGAACGACAACTTAGACGCGAAGAACATCTCAAACCGTATCTATCACGACGCCCGCCGTAGCCAACCGCTGCTGCTTTTGTTGAAGCATTTATTTATTTTTTGGTTGAAGAAGTTATCGAAAGGGATTGAAAGCGAAAAGTAGTTTTTTTTTTTTTTCTGTGCTGACATTTTCGATAAATATAAATTTGTAGAGCCGTTTTTACGTAGCCGTTTTAGAGAGAGTCGTTGACCGCTCGCAAATGATTTTTTTTTCCAAAGTTTCAGCCCTGCGGAGAACCTCACTATAAGGTTGTTGTTGTTGTTGTTGCACGTGCGCCGCGAATGGAGCGATACGATTGTTGCTTGAGCAGCAGGTCGTATCATCATCACTGTGGCGATAATCAGCACGATCCATGTCATATAAAGCTCGGTTTATTCGAAAGTTGCTTTTCATTGAATTCATGATTCGGTGCAACAACCCCATTCGTCTGCAGTAGTCCAGATTTCATGATCGATGAGGTCGTCGGGAGAGGTGAGCAGGATGAGAGGCGCTGCTTCTTCCAGTTAAAAAAATTAAGGGAGCTCGCCTCGCCCGTGAAAGCATCGAGTTTCTGAGAAAGAGCCAGTTGTTCTCTTAATAAACTCTCGATCGAGGACATGACGACAACGAGACAATAGCGCCGATGCAAGCCGCCGATGATGGTGTCATCATCAATTTTCCGACGTGTAGTCAAAGTCGCGAGATGAGCGCGTGCTTCTGTCCTAACCCTAACCCTCGAGATGATAGAGAGTCCACTCATAGTGAGGAGTCAGTTCAGACTACTGGACACACATGAAACCACCGAGCGCAGGAAGAAGCGTGTCACAGAACAAGAAGAAGATGGTAATGGTTCGGATCGCCGTGATCGGGTGCGGGTGCATCGGGAAGGAGCACATCCGGAACGTGGAGGCGTGCCCTGGAGCGAAGGTCGCGGCGTGCGTCGACCCGAACCCTCGGATGCGGACGGAAGCCGCGAATTTGACGTCGGCGCCAGTTTTTGAGGACGTGGAAGAGCTTCGCGAAGAGGAGACGGACGCCGTGATCGTGTGCGTCCCGAACCACCTCCATGTTGTGGTGTGCGAGAAGGTGATGGGAAAGTATCACGTGCTCTGCGAGAAACCGGTGGCCACGAATCTCGAGGACTGTAGGAAACTAGAATCCAAGCTTTCGGAAGACAAAGTTTTCGCCGTTGGGCTCGAGTACCGGCACATCCCGACGATGCGGCGGTTGCTGGAGACGTTGCCGTCCGTTGGGAATTTGAAGTTGCTCGCGATTCGAGAGCATCGATTTCCGTTTCTTTCGAAAGTCGAGTCGTGGAATCGAGAAAACCAGAAAACCGGCGGTACCCTCGTTGAAAAAGGCTGTCATTTCTTCGATTTTATGGCCTTGTGCGCCCGCGGGTTGGTCCCCCAAACCGTGTTTGCGCGGGGGGGTCAGGCAGTCAATCATTTGTCCTCGGCCGACGTCGACGACCACGCCCTCGTTGTCGTGGATTTCGGGAGTGGCTTGTTGTGTACGTTGGAGCTCTGCATGTTCGCCGAAGCGTCCTTAAATCAGCTCGAGGTCTCGGCGGTGGGGGAAAAGGGGAAGATCGAGGCGTTTGCGCCAGCACACGGGGTACGTTCGAACGACCTCCGCGCTAATTTCCGGGTCGGGATCCGGGAGGATCGGGACTGGGAGAGCCGGACCACGCCCCCGCCGCCCTCGGCGGTCCTCGAGGAGCACGTCGCGATGGACTTTGAGCACGGCGACCACGCGGGATCAACGTACGTCGAACTCCTGGAGTTTTGCGACGCCTGTCGCACCCTCGCCAACAATAATCTCGCCACGCTCCACGACGCCACGCTCTCCGTCGCCATCGGCGTCGCCGCCCACCGCTCCATCTCCGAAAACAGGCTCGTCCGCCTCGACGAGCTTCTTGCTTTCTAATCCGCTCTGAAATACTCTGAAATGCTCTGTCTGAGAGCCCAGCACCATAGAGAGCTGCTTCTTTAAATTGTTTTCTGGAGATTTATTTGGTCGGGCGGGCGGGCGGGCGGGCGCTTTTTCTCGATTATGGGCGGCGCTGGCGTTTTGAGATCGATGCGATTTTTACCCGCCCGTCCTTCCTGCGGAATATGAGGTTCAATAATGTCGAGCTCGGCGTCGTCGTCGTCGTCTTCAAGGTATGCGCCTTTTTTTCCCCTCCAGCTCGAGTCCTACCCCGCCCTCCAGAGAAACTCTGTCCCCAGCTTGACGTTGACCATACATCTGCGACGTCCGAACAAATCCAGCTGCTGGTCGAGGTATGATGACCGTGGACGCGGTGTCGGCGCCGGCTTCGTTCCAGTGGTCGTCCTCGTCGTTCGGTGAATCATGCCTCGCCAACCAATGTCTTACTTAAAACTCGAGGCGCGCGGCGCTTCCTTTCCGAGAATGAAATGAATGAATTTGAGCCCGACGCGCTATCTCCGTCTTCAAGCAAGTTCTCTGCTCTCGCACTAACGGACTAAAATCAGCATGCGTACGACCTACGGGCGGGGCCCGTCCTCTCTTCGCCTGCCCCACGCCTCGGCGATGACCCCGACTAGGTCCCGCGTACTTATCTCCGCCCGTCAGGCACATCCCTCCTACCCCACAAACCCACCCACATCCTTCATGCTCCCCACACACCCCCCCCCTCTTAGCAGTCGACATTTAAAGACACACACACCCCCGTCTTAGCAGTCGACCTTAAAAAGACCGGCTTTTTAGGTTCGGTAGACGAGATGCGCTCCCTCCTCAGCGCGACCACAACGCTCGTCGTTGTTCGAGGCTTTGTGAAGCAGGACTTCAAGCTGGCGTCGACGTCCGCGCCAGCGCCTCGATCAGCGCCAAAACGCGCGGCTGTCGACTGGGATGTCGCTACACTAAGCGCAACAGTTGTGTTCACTTCCTTGGGCGCTGGATTCAGCGCTTACAAGGAGCTCAAGAACGATCTCAAGCTAGGTCTCGACAAGATCGACAACCGTCTCGACAAGGTCACGAACGATCTCAAGCAAGATCTCGAGAAGGTCGAGAACGAGCTCAAGCAAGATCTCGACAAGGTCACGAACGATCTCAAGCAAGATCTCGAGAAGGTCGAGAACGAGCTCAAGCAAGATCTCGAGAAGTTCGAGAACGAGCTCAAGCAAGGTCTCGACAAGGTCGAGAACGAGCTCAAGCAAGGTCTCGACAAGGTCAACAACCGTCTCGACAAGGTCGAGAACGAGCTCAAGCAAGATCTCGAGAAGGTCGAGAACGAGCTCAAGCAAGGTCTCGACAAGGTCAACAACCGTCTCGACAAGGTCGATAACGAGCTCAACATGATGAAGTTCGGGCTCGTCCAGTTGGGCGCGAGCCCGACTGTGTTTGGAGCTGCCGACTACACAGCCGCGTCCTCGGGCTCTTCAGCTCCACCGATTCCATCGGCCACCAGTAATGGGCAGCGCACTCCCTCCTCCGACCCCACTGGGACACCCCCGGAGACCTTGCCAGTTGCCTCTGACGTCAACCCCCGGAGACCTTGCCAGTTGCCTCTGACGTCAACCCCCAGAACATCACGGCCCTCCTCGAACACATCAACGCCTCCATGCGCGCCATGGACGCGCGCGTGTCGAAACTCGAGGGCTCGTCGACTTCGACAGCGGCGGGGCCCTAATAATTGTCCGAGAAACCTACATTTGGGATTTTACAGCATTGTAGGCTGAACGGCAATTAGCCAAACGGACCCTAGACTAATTCTCCACCAAAGTTGCAAAATTTGCTAAGACCCGTTCTCTACCGGATTACCAAAGTGAAAGTTGGCCGAATAGCAAGGGCAGCTTATTTGGCCCACTTTACGTTTCGGTTCTCTACCAGGAAGAGCTCCACGAACGAACAAGGTTTCAAGGTTGTCGATTTTGTCCATCGCCGAGCGTGCCTTGACGTTGCTCGGGAAGGGCTGGGCGAAAACGGAGAGGAATTCATTGCGGCACTGGTCGGGGCCCACACCAGCCTTCGGCCGGAGCGTGCGGTAAGTTTCACGCAGGGCGACCGAGAGTGTGGCGAGCTCTTGCGGGTGGTTGGGGAAAGTGTGAAGGTCCTCCTTGCGAGCAGGATGTTGGGACACGAGTTGGCGCATGACATCTGGGTGGCATGGTTCGGCGATGCCCAGGCTGGTGAGAATGCGGCATGCCCGAGAGAGGTCGCCAGATTCAGCGAGTCGCAATGCACGAAGTGCGTCCGCGTCATCGTCGGGGGCCGCCCGTGAGCGTACATGGGAGCGCACGCGAGTCACGTCTTGGAGGTAGCCGTCAATGAGGAGGTCGTAACGCCCAGCGGCGAAGGCTGCAAAGCGGTCAGTGAGCACGTCGGGCCGACGGGCGCCGCCTCGTGGTGCTCGCCGAAGAAGTAGGCTGTGAAGGCTCGTGTACCAAAGGAGGGCACGGTCACGAGCGTGATCGGAAGTGGCCTCTTCAAACCACGAACACACCTCGGCCATTGCACATGCCCATGCCTCGCGGAATTGGGCGGGAATGGTGCGAATGCACGAGCACGGCGATATAATGAGGTCTTTGATGGAGACCTCGTCGATCGCAGAGCGCAAATCGCTCAGGTCACGTGGAGTCTGTTTGTCTGTTTGTCCTAACTACTAATCGACACACGTTTGTCTGTCTGTCTTTAAATGTCGACTGCTAAGAGGGGGGTGTGTGTGGGGACCATGAAGGATGTGGGTGGGTTTGTGGGGTGTTTGATGTTTAGTCGACTGCTAAGAGGGGGTGTGTGTGGGGAGCATGAAGGATGTGGGTGGGTTTGTGGTGTATGAGGGATGTGCCTGACGGGCGGAGATAAGTACGGGACCTGTCCCTCGATTTAGGGTAAGGATCAGGTAGGCCCGCGAGCCAGCCAGACATTGATCCTCCAAGCCGTCTACGGCGACCTCTCAGACTATTTCCACGACCCGCGGCGGCTCTTTTAGCCAGCGCGCCATTCTCACGCCCCGTCGAAACGATGTTGTCGATGCTGACAACGCGCGCATGACTGCGGCCTTTTTTCCCGGAGACGAGGCGTCGGAGTTCTTTTCGGCCGACTAGGTTGGGTCGAAAGACGACGCCTCGCTCTTTACAGTCGAGTTTTCAATTCCCTGGCAACCAACGGCATGCTGACGTTGATCGCGAGCTTAAAGTCTTCGCAACCTCGGCCCGTCGCACGGCCACTGCAACGGTACCAGATACATGATTGATCGTGTCGTTGTCACCGAGGCTCCTCCAACCTGTATCCCTTAAGGCCCGCCTACGCCAAACGATCAACAAGAGCCAGGGCCAGACGCCCCGCGAGGTCCGCGTCCTCTTGCCCACAAGCCCGTCTTCTGTCACGTCCAGCTCTACGTGGCTCTCTGTCGATCGGCAACCCCGAGGATATGCTCTTCTGAGTCGACGACTCCACCCTACCCCACACGTGCTGCGCAATAGCGATAAGCCCCCTCCCGGCGTCTACACGCGCACTGTAGGTGAACTTACTGGGACCAGGTGAACTTACTGGGGTTTGAGATTGGGACTAGGTGAATATAGTGACCAGGTGAACTTACTGGGACTAACTAACTAACTAACTTCAGACCTCTCCCGAGCATGGGAGCCAGGCCGGATCGACAGGAGCCAGTCCGGAATCACGGGCCTGTAGACGAGGAGCGCCGAAAGGTCGGTCGGCGGAGAGTGACCATCAAGCTTGTCGCCATGCGACGAGGAGACCGCGATGTGACTGACAATCAACTCGTCGATAACCTTCCGTCTTCGCCCCCCGGCCATACCCGTCCCACTGCGAACGTTCCGGCTGCCAACCGGCCCGCTCGGGAGGCGAATAGGTGCCAACCTACGCCGGGAGGGCGGATGCCCTCGCAAGGCTCAGGATTCATGAGGCACCGTCCTCCATCGCAACCGCAGTCGGCGATCAGGGAAAGGGTATGACTTACTGAGACCAGGTGAACTTACAGGGGTTTTAAGAGTAAACGCGACGGTTAGCGGCGTGTGCGGATCGGAGCAGCTTAGATTGGCGGGGGTGAGAGCGACGAGCTCGAAGGAGAGTGGGTGTGAGCGCGAGTGGGTTTGCGCCGGGTTAGGGATTGGGACTAAGTGAACAAACTGACCAGGTGAACTTACTGGGACCAGGAGAACTTACTAGCGTTAGAGTTTGGGACTAGGTGAACTTACTGGCCTGCACTTGTGACTCCTTATTTGCGTCCAAAAAATGGATTCAAAAATGAGGATAAGCCCCTGGTAAAGAATGGGTCTTAGCATTTGACCATTTCGCTTTTAACTTTGCCCTCCCTGGTGGAGAACGGGTGCGTGAAAGTTGCAAAAAAAGGGACTTAGACCCGTTCTGTGACAACTGGAATGAGGCGTTACACTAGCGATAAGAGAATGACGTAGGGATACTGGATACGTGGTGCAGGGGTAAGTGTCATAGCTTCCTCACACAGGTGCTGGAAAAGAAAGAAAAGGAAAAAGGGGTAAGTGAGGTCCTCACACAAGTGTTGGAAAAAGAAAAAGGAAGAAAAGGAAAAAGGGGTAAGTGAGACGCTCACAGAGGAGAAGCTTTGAGGAAGACGTCAATATCCTTCATGCTCCCCACACACACCCCCCTCTTAGCAGTCGACATTTAAAGACGTCAATACCCCCCTCTTAGCAGTCGACATTTAAACACGTCAATAGAGGCATTGTGGCAGAAAGAAACAAGAGAGATCAGGGCGAAGTCACGAGGTGAGGTAAAGAGCACGAAACCGGAGGAAGGAAGGAGCTTCCGTACTGCGGGTGAAAATATCGCTAAGATTGTGAAGGCGGGGAATGTGTTGGAGATAAATGATGTGGTTGCGATGATATTCGGCGGTACTGTAAAAGCGAATGTCAATATGGCGGGTGCGCCGTGTGAGACATTGGAGACGGACTTGGGTGACGGTGGTGCTATTATCGACATACATTGGGACCGTGTGACGAGGGAGATCAAAGTCATCAAAAAGTTTGAGAAGCCAAGAGAGCTCAGCAGTAGCGGCGTAAAGAGCGAGCAATTCAGCTTCAAAAGAAGAGCGAGCAAGTAAGTACTGCGAGCGGGAGCAGTAGGCTATCATAGAGCCAGCAAGGAGAAAACAAAAACCAGTTGTAGAGTGGCGGTCATCAGGGTCGTCGGCCCAGCTGGAGTCGGAATAACCACAGAGACGAAGGGTAGAATCGCGACCAAGAATAAGGGCAAGATCCTGAGAACCGTTGAGATAACGCAGAGTGTGGGATAAAGCGTGCCAGTGGGGTTTACCAGGATTGTGGGAAAAACGCGCACACTGATTGACGGACCAAGTGACATCAGGGCGAGTCATGATGGAGATGAAGAGGACACAGCCAACAATACGGCGAAAAGGGATGCGTGCCATGAAGATGTGATCGGGAGTCAGTTCAGGTTTACTGTTGATGAAGCGATGTTCGGTAAGGATTTCACGGATAGCATGGGATTGGTCAAGAGTGAGGGTTCTCTGAGAGCGATCACGCGTAATGCGAAGACCAACGTAAGAGGTGAGATCAAGCTCATTGACGTCAGTGAAGGTTCGGAAACGGAGGAAAAAGGCTTGGTAATGGCCAATGTAATGACGAGGGTGCGCCACAAGAAGATCATCAACGACAAGTACGAGACGTAGGACAACGGTAGAATTGAGCACGAGCTTGTAACTAAATATCGTCGTCCTACGAAGATACTCTCGCTACTCGTGATAATGAGGATGCACCTCCAAGTGACCCTGCTGTGCACCAGGATGACGACGCACCGCCTTTCACTGCCTTAGACACCGAACTCAAGTTCGATGTTCGGCGCAAACGGCACATTCCCGCTCATCCAATTCCTCGTAAGTCCCTCGCACACAGATCCACCGAATATCTCAATGCCAAAGAACGTGCTAATCGCTTTCACCGGACGAGCTTGTAATTGCAAGTGTCACCAGATCCGCGGACGAAGCCACAATCATTGAGAAGGAAGCGTTCCAAATAAAGCCACCAATTGCGACAAGCTTGTTTGCAACCATACCAAGAGCGACGGAGCTTGTAAACTATTTTGGAACCATCGGTGGGTTGGCGAGGAGAATAGCCTTCGGGTGGCCAGACATAGATGTCTTCGTCAATGGGAGCTTGGATAAAAGCGGAGCTGACATCCAACTTGTGCAAATCCCAGTCATGAACAGCGACAAAGGTGAGAAAGAAACGGATCGTGACGATGTTAGCAACCGGTGAGTAGGTGTCATGATAATCAATGCCGTGAACCTGGGTGTAACCGCGGACGACGAGGCGAGCCTTGTACGATTTGAAGCGGCCAGAGTCATACTTCTTGCGGAGGATCCACTTGAGGGTACAAATGTTGCCAGAAAAAGTCGAAGGAAGGCGAACAACATCCCAGCAACCAAGCTGACCAAGGGAGCTATACTCTTTGGCGATGGCTTGCAACCAGCCAGGACGCTCAGGATTGGTCGGAGCTAAAGCTTCACGTAAATGGGTGGAAGTAATGGTAGTTTCGTCAATGTATGAATACTGAGAGGTTTCTTCGGAAGCAGAGTAATAAACATGTGCATGGGGATCAACAAGGGTGTTAGCTAAACAAAGGGGAAGGAAGACATAATGAACTAACAAACGAAAGCTAACATAAGAGACATACAAAGAGTTACAGGAGGAAACAGAAGCGACAGAGGAGACAGAATCGACATTGTGACAGGATGAAACAGAATCGCCAGTATAAAAGTTTGTTGGTTATTGTAACGCGCGTTGGTCGACTTTGCGCGGTCGGCCCCGTCTGGCTCGACGTAATGGTGCACGTTTCGTTTCGGTTAACGGTTGCGTATTGTGCTGTGACGGGTGAGATATTGTTTCAGGGGTGATCAGTCCCGATAAGGCCGGCTCCTGAGCATCAAAAACAGAAGACAAGGGAGCAACAGCGGAAGATAAACGAGGGTCGTAATAAAATAAGTCAGGAAAACGAGAATCCACAAGAGACAGAGGAAGGGGTTGAGAGGACAAAGACTTACGCAGAGCAAAATTTTCATCAAAACAACATCAATCGAGGTGTGGATGACGGGACCAGTGGCGCGTTGAAGCAATATGCGATATCCAGGGCCTGCAGAGGGATACCCAATGAAGATACCGGTTATAGCTTTGGTAGGCCATTTGTCGCCAGTAAGAATTGCAGCAGGACAGCCCCAAACACGAAGAAAATCGACACGGGGAGAGTTTCATGTAGCATTTCATATGGCGTCATATATCCAGGATTAGAGGCATTTGGCATGCGCTCAGAGATGAAGTCAGCCGTTTCCATGGCCCAACGCCAAAAATCAGGTGGACGGTGCGCATGTACCAAAAGAGTGCGAGTAATATCAGCAGTTGCGCGATGAGAGCGTTCCACAACACCAGAAAAAGCGTGCGCCTGTGAAGTTTTGGACTGAGCTGCAGGAGCACGTTTGAGAGCGATGTTGTTGCCCAGACAGAAGGTTTCGAATTGGCCCATAAGAGAGCGGTCACGATCGGTGTAGATGAGGGCAATGCGATATCCGAATGGGCGAACCACGGTAGACAGAAAAAGTTCGAGTTGACGAGCGTTCGTAAGTGCATCGTGTCGTGGAGCAAAGTATCGTGTGCGGCGGCGCGTATGACCATCGACAAACGTGAGGATCGCGCGATCTTGATATATGAAGGATGGGACGCCTGCAAACATGAGATCGGCGTGGATAATAAGGTAGGGCGCAACGGCACGTGGACGAGACAAAGGCTCGGAGGCAGGAAGCGAAGTGGAAGCGGAAGCATGGGCTTTACGTTGGCCAACATGCGCAGCATGCATTTTACCGAGAGCACAAGCAGGACAAAAAGAAAGAGACGCGGAGTTCGGGAAAAGCGGTGCGCCAACAGCGAGAGAAGACAAGCGGCGGATGTAAGAAGGACTGTAGTGACCAAGACGAGCATGCCAACGGTCGAAAGTAAGTTGAGTGCGTTGAGACACAGCGGGAAACGCACAAGGGTCATGGACACGGGGGCAAGAAGAAAATGCCACAAAAGGTGAAACGAAATCCGCGTAGGGCGCAGCGGTCGTATTGCCGATCCAACAGACGATCAAAAGAAGACCACAGCGACGAAGCAGGGGAATAACGTGATGCGTTTGGCGGTGACGTAAAATACGTTGCGGATGACCAGGGCCAACGGCCTGAATGGTGTGGCAATCGTAACCAACTTGCTCAAGGGCATGATTCGAAAGAATCCGTTTGTCACCAAGGCCAGGAGAGATGAGGGTATGCGGGAACGCGACATGGATGCCATGAGGGGCGGAAAGAGTGGGTGGAGGAGAAGGAAGACTACGATTGTCGAGAGGACCAATTGAAGGAAACGTTAAGTGAGCAGTGCCGGATCCAGAAACCGAGCCATTGCCGAGCGCGGAAGTGGTGGGGTGCTGCTGAGTATTGTCAAGATCAGTGAAACCAGATGAAGAGTTGAAGAGATTGACGTTTGCGCCGGTATCGTAGACAACGAGACGAAGGTTGGTGCTGTGAAGGTAGTCGCTCTCACGGGCGGTGAGCAGAGCGGTAAGGGCATTGGTGGAGGAAAGGACTTGGTGAATGGAGGGGGAGATGGAAAGAAGATGGAAATTGAAAGACGGATAGGTGGGTGCAGAAAAAGATGGGCCAGGAAGGGAGACAGCGGTCGAGAGCGGGACAGAGGGTGTGGTGGAGGGTGGCAACGCAAGAAGCGGCGGAGAGGATTGAGATGGAGGCAAGAGTGGAATGGGGGCGGAAAGATAATTTTGGTAGAAGGGTGGATGGGGCCGATGTGGGTATTGGGGATTGGACCGAGGTGGGTATTGGGGAGTTGACCGACGTGGGTATTGATATTGATGCCGAGGGCGGGCGGTGGCACAACACCTGCTACCATGTGACAACTGGAATGAGGCGTTAGACTAGGGATAAGAGAAAGACGTAGGGATACTGGATACGTGGTGCAGGGGTAAGTGTCATAGCTTCCTCACACCCCTCTTAGCAGTCCTGTCTGTCTGTCTGTCTGTCTGTCTGTCTGTCTGTCTGTCTGTCTGTCTGTCTGTCTGTCTGTCTGTCTGTCTGTCTGTCTGTCTGTCTGTCTGTCTGTCTCTCTGTCTGTCTGTCTGTCTGTCTGTCTGTCTGTCTCTCTGTCTGTCTCTCTGTCTGTCTCTCTGTCTGTCTCTCTGTCTGTCTCTCTGTCTGTCTCTCTCTCTGTCTCTCTCTCTGTCTCTCTCTCTGTCTCTCTCTCTCTCTCTCTCTCTCTCTCTGTCTCTCTCTCTGTCTCTCTCTCTGTCTCTCTCTCTCTCTCTCTCTCTCTCTCTCTCTCTCTCTCTCTCTCTCTCTCTCTCTCTCTCTCTCTCTCTCTCTCTCTCTCTCTCTCTCTCTCTCTCTCTCTCTCTCTCTCTCTCTCTCTCTCTCTCTCTCTCTCTCTCTCTCTCTCTCTCTCTCTCTCTCTCTCTCTCTCTCTCTCTCTCTCTCTCTCTCTCTCTCTCTCTCTCTCTCTCTCTCTCTCTCTCTCTCTCTGTCTCTCTCTCTCTCTCTCTCTCTCTCTCTGTCTCTCTGTCTCTCTCTCTGTCTCTCTCTCTCTCTCTGTCTCTCTCTCTCTCTCTCTCTCTCTCTCTGTCTCTCTCTGTCTTTAAATGTCGACTGCTAAGAGGGGGGCTTGTGTGGGGAGCATGAAGGATGTGGGTGGGTTTGTGGTGTATGAGGTGTGAGGGATGTGCCTGACGGGCGGAGATAAGTACGCGGGACCTGTCCCTCGATTTAGGGTAAGGATCAAGTAGGCCCGCGAGCCAACAAGCCGTCTACGGCGACCTCGCAGACTATTTCCACGACCCGCGGCGGCTCTTTTAGCCAGCGCGCCATTCTCACGCCCCGTCGAAACGATGTTGTCGATGCTGACAACGCGCGCATGACCGCGGCCTTTTTTTCCCGGAGACGAGGCGTCGGAGTTCTTTTCGGCTGACTAGGCTGGGTCGGAAGACGACGCCTCGCTCTTTACAGTAGAGTTTTCAACTCCCTGACAACCAACGGGATGCTGACTTTGATCGCGAGCTTAAAGTCTTCGAAACCTCGACCCGTCGCACGGCCACTGCAACGGTACCAGATACATGATCGATCGTGTCGTTGTCACCGAGGCTCCTCCAACCTGTATCCCTTAAGGCCCGCCTACGCCAAACGATCAACAAGAGCCAGGGCCAGACGCCCCGCGAGGTCGGCGTCCTTTTGCCCAAACCCGTCTTCTGCCACGTCCAGCTCTACGTGGCTCCCTGTCGATCGGCAACCCCGAGGATATCCTCTTCTGAGTCGACGACTCCACCCTACCCCACACGTGCTGCGCAATACCGATAAGCCCCCTCCCGGCGTCTACACGCGCACTATAGGTGAACTTACTGGGACCACGTGAACTTACTGGGGTTTGGGATTGGGACTAGGTGAACTGAGTGACCAGGTGAACTTACTGGGACCAGGTGAACTTACTGGGGTTTTTAGAGTAAAGGGTTTTTAGAGTAAACTCAAAGGTTGGCGGCGCGTGCGGATCAAAGCAGCTTAGATTGGCGGAGGCGAGAGCGACGAGCTCAAAGGAGTTGGTGTGAGCTGGGTGAACTTACTGACCAGGTGAACTTATACGAAACTTACTGGGACCAGGCGAACTTACTGGGGTTAGAGATTGGGACTAGGTGAACTTACTGGCCTGCACTTGTTTTTTTCGATGATGATGATGATGATGATGATGATTATTTTCGCGGTCCAACGCGGCGCTTGGTTGCGCGTTGCAGGCGAAGAGCGCGATGATAGCAGGTCGGCTTCGCATGCACTGGAAGCGGTTCCGGACAGACTCCTGGTACTGTTGATGGCCACCACGGACGAAACGCGCGACTCGGCAGGTCTGGTAACGAAGAAGTAGTTTTCCAGATCCCAATTACGACGAAGACAACGATGTCGACCTCACGATCAATCCGACAATAAGCAACCGCCCTTTGACAAGGTCTTCCTTCCTATCTGAGCTCGGCGGCGTTCGTTCCAGCAGTCTCCGGCTCTCGAGACGCTCGAGCGAGCAGCACCTTCGAGGATATCAGAAAACGCGCCGACAACAACAGAGTGAGCGCGTCTTTCTACGACAGCAGCAGCATTGGTCCCTGAAACCTCTCCGGCTCGCGCTGTTTTTTCCTCTCTCTCTACAAAAAACTCGTCTACCGGTCCGAGGACGCGGGCACCGCCGAGTTCGTTCGAACACGCGACTGACTGACTGACTGACTGACAGACTCTGGCACAGGACATATAACGGCGTCGTCGTCGTCGCCGTGGCGGCGAAGGGGACGAGGAAGAGTCCCCCGGCGGGGGCGGGCGGGCGGACGTCCGACTCGAGTCGCTTCGCCGGAACGTAGGGCGAAAATAGAGGCCAAGTTCCGGCATTCTCATGCGGGCGAGTCACCGAGAGGACCTCTTCTTCTCACTTAATATAAAGTCCACAACCCGAGTATCCCCAACCATCCCGGTCTCGACCGCGAGCGGATCGTTGCCGAAGAATTTTAAGCAGTGTTTCGCAAGTTCGGAATCGCCGCCGTGCGCTTCGATATCCCTCAAAATGTCGAATTTGCCCGTCAAAGCTAACGAACTCAGAATATCGCTCAAGGCCTTGCGAAGTTGGTCGTCCGAAGCCAGCGAGTAAAATCCGTTTTTCTCCACGACATTCAACGTCGCGTCGCGCTCCGCGGGGCTCGACGGCACCTTTCGAACTCCACGAGCTGGCCATAGAGGAAGATTTTGGAATTTCGGTTTTATTTTTTTCAAAACGAACCGCGACTTTGGAACAAGGCTCAGGTCGTCGTCAATGTTCGCCACTAGAGAATCGTTCGACGACTCGCAGGCCGTCACCTCGTAGGTCCCCGTGTCGGTGCACAAAAGGACGCGCCCCCCTTTGCTCGACGAAAAAAAAAGCGACTCGGACGACAGCACATCGTCGTTCGCTTCCAAGACAAGTCTCATCCTTTCGAGCGTTTGTTTTTTTTCAAACCCCAACGGCCCCGGCCGGTGAAGCGCAAACCCTCATTGTTTTGGAGATCACCAACCGTCAGTGTGACAACTGGAATGGGGCGTTAGACTAGCGATAAGAGAATGACGTAGGGATACTGGATACGTGGTGCAGGGGTAAGTGTCATAGCTTCCTCACACAGGTACTGGAAAAGAAAGAAAAGGAAAAAAAAGGGGTACGTGAGGTCCTCACACAGGTGCTGGAAAAGAAAGAAAAGGAAAAAAAAGGGGTAAGTGAGACGCTCACAGAGGAGAAGCTACTGTAAAAGCGAATGTCAAGATGGCGGGTGCGCCGTGTGAGACATTGGAGACGGACTTGGGTGACGGTGGTGCTATTATCGACATACATTCGGACCGTGTGACGAGGGAGATTAAAGTCATCAAAAAGTTTGAGAAGCCAAGAGAGCTCAGCAGTAGCGGCGTAAAGAGCGAGCAATTCAGCTTCAAAAGAAGAGCGAGCAAGTAAGTACTGCGAGCGGGAGCAGTAGGCGATCATAGAGCCAGCAAGGAGAAAACAAAGAAACAGTTGTGGAGTGGCGGTCATCAGGGTCGTCGGCCCAGCTGGAGTCGGAATAACCACAGAGACGAAGGGTAGAATCGCGACCAAGAAAAAGGGCAAGATCGTGAGAACCATTGAGATAACGCAGAGTGTGAGATAAAGCGTGCCAAGCGTGCCAGTGGGGTTTATTTACCAGGATTGTGGGGAAAACGCGCACACTGATTGACGGACCAAGTGATATCGGGGCGAGTCATGATGGACCAAGTGATATCAGGCCGAGTCGCGATGGAGATAAATAGGACACAGCCAACAAGACGACGAAAAGGGATGCGTGACATGAAGACGTAAGCAGGGGGGCCAGGTGCAGGAGAAGCAGCCGCAGAAAGAGGGAGAAGCATTGGGAGCGGGAGTAAATTCTGGTTTACTGTTGATGAAACACACATGAACAGCACGAACAGGACGGGGCCCAGGACGTCGCCCTGCTTGACGCCGATGATCGAGTCAACCGAGGCGACGACACCGCTGACCGAGAAGTGGACCTGGATTCGGTGGAGGCCCTTGATGACTGCGACGAGCTTCGGCGGGACGCCGAACTTCAGGAACACGTCGTTTCGACGACGCCATGGCCGCACCCCATGTGTCTACCGTACGCGGAAAGACTTTCAGATGACGAACCGGAGTTGGTCCGCTCGCGGCGACGAGTTTCCCTTCGATGAATCGGCGTACGCCGACGACGTTGCCTTTCTCTTCTGGGACCGCCACATCGCCGCCAGCAAGACACCGCGCCTCATCGAACACTGCGACGCCTGGGGCATGGAGGTGCATTGCGGCAACCGACACACGAAAGCGGCGTCCAAAACGGAGATGCTGTTCGTCGCTCGCCCGGCACACCTGTACGGCGACCCAAAGTCGTTCGACGACACGAACCTCTCGGATATCGAGCTCGGGCGCGGCCGCTTCATACCGGTCGTCGACCAGTTTAAGTACCTCGGCTCGGTCCTCTCGCGCGACTGCCGCGACGACTCAGACGTCGACGCGCGGATCAAGAAGGCGTCTCAGGCCTTCGGTGCCTTGCGGGACTGCATCTTCGCCTCGAAGTCCGTCTCTGCTCGCGCCAAGCGCCTCGTCTATGTCTCGCTCGTCCTGGCCATCCTCCTTCACGGTGCGGAATCGTGGTGCCTCACCGAGGTCCTGTTCCGCCGGCTGCGGTGTTTCCACGCGCAGTGCGCCCGCGTCATGTGTCGTGTGACCCGGAAACACACCTGGTCCCACCACATCTCAACGGAGATCCTGCGGCGGCGCCTCGGCCTCGAGTCCATCGACGTCTACGTCACGCGCCGCCAGCTCCGCTGGGCCGGTCACGTCGCCCGCATGCCCTTCTCCCGACTCCCTCGCAAGATGCTCTCGTCTTGGGTCCGCTCCAAGCGCCCACCGGGGGCTCCGCAGATGACGTACAGGAGGTCGCTCGCCAAGGCACTCCGGAAATGCGACATCCCCTTCAACTCGTGGCACGACCTCGCACAAGACCGCGCGCAGTGGCGGTCCGCCATCCATGCAATTTCTTCCCAAGCTTCTACCCCAACTGTGTGATTTTTTGCTCTGTGATCCTGGACCGGCTACTACCGGCCCAGCCTGGCTCCCATGCCCGGGAGAGGTCCGAAGTTAGTTAGTTAGTTTTACTGTTGATGAAGCGATGTTCGGTGAGGATTTCACGGATAGCATGGGATTGGTAGATAGCAAGCTTGCGACGTGCGCGAGCACGCGTAAGGCGGAGACCCCCAACGGAAGTGGGAAGGCTTTGAAAAACGCAAAAAAGGAAGCTTGGTAATGGCCAATGCAAGAACGGGGGTGCGCCACGAGAAGATCATCAACGACGAGAACAAGGCGCTGAACGACAGTAGACTTAAGCATGAGTGTGTAGCTGCAAGTGTCACCAAATCCGCGGACGAAGCCACAGTCATTGACGAGAAAGCGTGCCAAATAAAGCCACCAATTACGACAAGCTTGTTTGCAACCATACCAAGAGCGACGGAGCGTGTAAATGATTTTGAAACCATCGGTGGGTTGGCGAGGAGCATAACCTTCGTGTGGCCAGACATAGATGTCTTCGTCAATGAGAGCATGGATAAAAGCGGAGTTGACATCCAACTTATGCAAATCCCAGTCATGAACAGCAACGCCAGACAGGGGCTTGTATGAAAGCAGAGATGGCATCTACAGGACGGCACGTGTCGTGGTAAGCAATGCCGTGAACCTGCGTGTAACCGCGGACAACGAGGCGAGCCTTGTACGATTTGAAGCGGCCAGAGTCATACTTCTTGCGGAGGATCCACTTGAGGGTACAAATGTTGCCAGAAAACGTCGAAGGAAGGCGCATAACATCCCAGCAACCAAGCTGACCAAGAGAGCTGTATTCTTTAGCGATGGTTTGCAACCAGCCAGGACGCTCAGGATTGGTCGGAGCTAAAGCTTCACGTAGATGGGTGGAAGTGATAGTGTATTCGTCAAGGTCGGAATATTGCGACAGTTCTTCGGAAGCAGAGTAATAAACGTGTGCATGAGGATCAACAAGGGTGTTAGCTAAACAAAGGGGGAGGAAGACCTAATGAACTAACAAACGAAAGCTAACAGAAGAGACATACAAAGAGTTACAGTTACAGGGGGAAACAGAAGCGATAGAGGAAACACATTAGGCCGGGCTCGCTGTGCCCTCGCCGCCCTCACCCATGTCGCCGCCTCGGGGAACCCCGCCCAGGCCGCCCGATCCCAGCAGGACGTCACCCTTCGTCGCACATACGTCCGGCGGCAGCATGCGTACGACCTACGGGCGGGGCCCGTCCTCTCTTCGCCTGCCCCACGCCTCGGCGATGACCCCGACTAGGTCCCGCGTACTTATCTCCGCCCGTCAGGCACATCCCTCATACCCCACAAACCCACCCACATCCTTCATGCTCCCCACACACACCCCCCCCTCTTAGCAGTCGACATTTAAAGACAGAGGAAACAGCACATCCCTCATACCCCACAAACCCACCCACATCCTTCATGCTCCCCACCCCCCTCTTAGCAGTCGACATTTAAAGACAGAGGAAACAGCAGTCGACATTTAAAGACAGAGGAAAATTTAAAGACAGAGGAAACAGGTCTTAGCAGTCGACATTTAAAGACAGAGGAAACAGGTCTTAGCAGTCGACATTTAAAGACAGAGGAAACAGGCCCTCCCACACCTCGTCGACCTTCGCGATCCTACGGGTGCCTTGGAGGTCCCTGGCTACCTCCCCCGCCTCGCCTCGGTCCTGGGTGCCACTTCTTTTCGCACAGGTAACGAGTTGCACCGTTGGCACCACCTCCTCGCATCCGGTTGCCGCCTGGGGCAGGCACTCGAGACTGCGTGGGACGGACTTCGGGCTGATCTCCGTACCACGCTGGCTTCCCACGGCGGCGCTGGTTCCGGCGACCCCGCCAACGTTCATCTCGTCGACGGTCCTCTCTCCCACGAATTCGTCTCCATGGGCGTCCTCGTCGACCCCACCATCTCGACACCCGTGCTCATACCCCAACTCCAGCGTGCTCTAACCTCCCAGCGCGAGACAGCTCGGGCCACTGCACTCCAGCGCCTTGCGGCCACCCTTCCCATCACCGAAGCACTTCGAGTAGCGGCGTCCTCATGGGATCGCTTCTCGACCATGTTCATCAGCTCGTGGCCCAGCTCTGCCCTTCAAATCCCCAACCGCTGCTGGGCTGAGATGTGTGCCCAGTACTTTGGCTACCCCTCTCCAGCTTGTTTGGGCCTCGTGGGCACTCGCATTCTGGGCACTGACGTCGTTCTCGACGCTCACGGCAAGGTGCTTCTCACGCAGGCCAACCTTGTCAACCGCGGAGAAGCGCGGACCACCTGGCATGACGGCCAGCTCGACTGCGTCCACGGCAGCGTCAAAGAGGCCGGCATCCCAGCCCTGTCCGAGGTTTTCGGCATCTTTGCTGACGTCGTCGCCCCTACCATTCGCACGCGCCTCTACGGCCGGTACCGAGGCAATCTCGCCCGACGTCAAGTCGTCCCAGACATCCTCACCACGCTCGACAACAAGGAGCAACTCTACGACATCAAAACCCTCGCTTGGGGTTCGTTGTACACCGCCCACGCCCTCCATCCCTCCCACCCGTCGCCTGTCGATCGGCGCGCAGCGCAAGTCCACTCCGAATACCTCGCTCACGCCCGCGGCATCGACGCCATCATCCCCCAGCCGGGTACAGCACCACCGCCTGGCTTCTTGGGCCCTGTCGAACAGCGGCTACGTAGCTACGGCACCGTCGCCGGCCTCGTCTTTGGTGCCTTCGGTGAGGCCAGCGCGGCGTGCCACGCTCTCGCCCAAACATGCGCAGAGCGCATCGCTGCGCGAACCTGGGTGACAAGCGGCTGCGCCAACTTCACAGAGGCAAAGGCGGCCCAAACTCGCCGCATCTGCCGTGAGTGGGGGATCGCCAACGCATTAGGCCGGGCTCGCTGTGCCCTCACCGCCCTCACCCATGTCGCCGCCTCGGGGAATCCCGCCAGGCCGCCCGATCCCAGCAGGACGTCACCCTTCCGCACACGTCGGCGGCAGCATGCGACCTACGGGCGGGGCCCGTCCTCTCTTCGCCTGCCCCACGCCTCCGCGATGACCCCGACTAGGTCCCGCGTACTTATCTCCGCCCGTCAGGCACATCCCTCATACCCCACAAACCCACCCACATCCTTCATGCTCCCCACACACACCCCCCCCTCTTAGCAGTCGACATTTAAAGACAGAGGAAACAGAATCGACATTGTGACAGGATGAAACAGAATCACACTTACCCTGATCGCCGACTTCGGTTGCGATGGAGGACGGTGCCTCATGAATCCTGAGCCTTGCGAGGGCATCCGCCCTCCCGGCGTAGGTTGGCACCTATTCGCCTCCCGGGCGGGCCGGTTGGCAGCCGGAACGTTCGCAGTGGGACGGGGTATGGCCGGGGGGCGAAGACGGAAGGTTATCGACGAGTTGGTTGTCAGTCACATCGCGGTCTCCTCGTCGCATGGCGACAAGCTTGATGGTCACTCTCCGCCGACCGACCTTTCGGCGCTCCTCGTCTACAGGCCCGTGATTCCGGACTGGCTCCTGTCGGTCCGGCCTGGCTCCCATGCTCGGGAGAGGTCTGAAGTTAGTTAGTTAGTTAGAAACAGAATCGACATTGCGTTGTTGACAAACGCCAGTATGAAAGTTTGTTGGTTGTTGTAATGCGCTTTGGTCGACTTTGCGCGGTCGGCTCCGTTTGGCTCGACTTTGTTTTGCACTTTCCTCAGGAGGTTTTGGGCTCTTTGGTTTTGTCGGCTCTGGTTTGCTCGACTTTGTTTTGCACTTTCTGTTGTTTTCTCTCTTTTGCACTTTCTGTTGTTTTCTCTCTTTGGTGCGTCGGAGTTTATGAGCTCGTAGAATGGTCGGTTCACGTGATGGGGTGATCAGTCCCAGTGAAACCGGCGCATTCTCATCAAACACATGGGGCAAGGGGGCAACAGCGGAAGAACAGCGGAAGAACAGGTGACAATCGGGCAACAGCAGGAACAGGTGACAATGGGGCAACAGTACACGAGAGCTGGGAAGCGTGATTCGAGTCAGAACAACGTTGAAGTTCCTTCGGTGGTTGACATTGCAGGAAATCTGATAATCGAAACTGTCAGCAAAATCGAGGTCTGAAGAACAATAGCGACAAAAGTGCCTGGGCTGACGTGCGTTAGACGATTGGTGCCACTGAGAATCGCAGCGGGGCAAAGATAGCGGAAACACAAGCTGGTACATATGATGGCGGTGTACCAGACGTCTGATGAGAACGTGGCCTTTGGGCAGATAGGCTGCATGGTGCATGGTGACCAGGTTATGACGATGGTCGGAGTCGACAGAAGCAAAAACATGCGTAAACGGGTTTGATGCGAACGTGGGTGTTTGGTTGTTGTGGCGCGAGCAAGTTGCCACCATGGGCACGACCACGTCCTGTACGCGAAGATGGAAGACTTCGGACGCGCCAGCGGTGTAAGGAACGAACACGGGTAGACCAGGCTGCTGTATGCCAGCCTGCTGTGGAAGATAAGAAAGTGGCCCGTTTTCGCATTCGGAAGAACGAAGTTGCCATATGGGCCAACGTTGGAGGAGCAAGCGGCGAGCTTCGGTCGTCATACTCGAATAGACTGCGGTAGAAGTTGGCGACAGTGGCAAAACAGTTGTGGCACGTAAGAACGTTGCAGATAGCTTGCAGATAGCGTCGCAGTGGCACGTAAGAACATTGCAGATAGCGTCGCGGGTGCTGAGCACGGAATTCACGGCGATAGCAAAACCGAATTTTAAAGGTCAGAAAAGCGGCGAAAAGCGATAGTGCGTGAAGGAGAACCACAAATCACACAGCAAAGAAGCGTCTGTCCAGGATCCCGACGATGAGCGATCCAACCACATAGGAAGCATGAAAACTGCGCACGCGAAAAATTGACAGGCACAGCTTAGTTGTGGCAGGTGAAATGCGCGATGGAACGTGATTCGCTGGTTTTACCAAAACCGACAAGCACAACGAGGAGTGGATCAACGAATAGGTGAAAATGCACAACGGGGAGTGGATCAACGAATAGCTGAAAATGCACAACGGGGAGTGGAGCAACGAATAGGCGAAATACAGAACGAGGAGGGGAGCAACGACGAGGTGAAAAGACAGAACGAGGAGAGGAGCAAAGACGAGGGGAAAATACAGGACGAGGGGTGGAGCAACGAATAGCGGAAAATACAGAACGAGGCGCCTGTGCAATGGGAGCTAAAAACAAAAGAAAACGAGGGGCTTCCGTGGGATGGGATTGTTTATGTGCTTGCATCAGACATTCGGCGGTACACACGCTGACTTGGAATTATCTTGATTGGCAGAAAGGTGCAAAGATGTGTAATAGGTGGTGGTATTAAGAAAAGCGGCGGAGTGGAACTAGAATCAGTCAAGGTTGGAGTAGGCATAGGAGCAGAAAAGGTAGTGTTACTGGTGTTGGTGTTGGTGGGTGGGTGTTGTTGGGTGTTGTTGGAGTCATTGGGAGTGTTGCGCTGTTGAGAAGAACGGCGATGGTGGGTAGGGCGTTGTCATGGAATAGCTAGGAACTTTGAAACTTGCGGCAGTCCCCCTTAAAGCGATCCTTGCAGCCGCCAAAAGGACATCGGGTAGTGCGTCGGAATCGAGTAGAGCCAGGTTGTTGGGAAAGGGGAGCGTCTAGGGTAGGTGAGTTGGAAGAGTCTGAAGTCGTGGCTGACGACGCGGCGGATAGCGCGGCGGAAGTGGTTGTGCATGCCATCGAAATTGACTGTTGTTGAACTTCTCAAGGGTACAACCACATTCATCGGTACGAAACGCGAGACGATAAAACAAAGCTTGAAGCACGATGCACGCAGTCAAATGCGAAGACCCACTCGAGGGTGCGTCGGATCAGGTACAATGCCGAGCAACTTGTATACTCCGGTGATAGGTACAATGCCGAGCAACTTGAACGCCGGTGATAGGTACAATGCCAAGCAACTTGTATACTCCGATGATGAACTTGTTGAGAAAGTTTCTACGCGATCCCCACGGCCCATGTAGACATCGGTAATGCGCTTGTAAAGTCGCGTGAAGTTCATGTCGCGGTTTTCATGGATATCAACGTTGTTGCTTGACGCGAAATTCGCCTTCAGAGCAGCGAGATGCTTCTGCAGAGCAGCGAGATGCTGAGATGCTTGTCCAAGGATCGTTGGTCGAGGTAATGTGATCGCCGGTGGAGATGATCATGTTCTCAAGACGACGTGCCATTGGTGGGAAAAAAATTGTCGCTCACCGCTGAAGGCATCAAGTTTGTGCGAAAGCTTGCTAGCTTGAATTTCGATCGAAGACATGATAGACGACAACGAACCGAACACGTGGCAATGAACTGAAGCCGAGGAGGTGTCGCCACGAAGTCAAGCAGAGTCTCAACCGTGGAGAACACCTGCTGCCACGTGACAACTGGAATGGGGCGTTACTCTAGCGATAAGAGAATGACGTAGGGATACTGGATACGTGGTGCAGGGGTAAGTGTCATAGCTTCCTCACAGTCAGAGAAAGAGGGAAGGGCACTGCTCGTCTCGGCAGTTCTGAGGCAGTTCTGAGGGAGTGACCGGACCGACGCGCATCGGTGGTCGCCACCAACGCGCCCGAGCTGCTGCACTTTTTCTTTTTTTTAAATAAGGGTGGTGCCCGGAGCGACTGCAGTCGCCCAATTTCCTCTCGGTTCGAACCGCAGCTCGTACTGCCACAGGCATACCACCCCGAGTCTAGTGGGCATCGCTTGCTCCGAGAGACCACGGCCGAGCCACATGTCCTTTCAGACTTGGGGGGCATCTGGGACTTGCGGCGTCGTGGCGTTGACGGCATCTCGCGAGTCGCTCGACAAACTTGTCCGCGCTCCCGAGCGATTGGCCATAGTTGATTTCCAATGGAGTGCAGTTCAAGACCAACGTTAGCCCTGTGTCGCTCTAACGCCCGTGCTGAAAAAGTCATGCCAAGCGGATCGTTCCAGCGAAAGCAGAAGTCCCGCGAGACTGAAGACCACCCCCGATACCGTCGGAATCCACGAGGCTGTGGCCCCAATAATAGAGGTCGCGTCCGACGGTCGACGCGAGCGCACGAAAGAAGTTATGCGCGCTGTCGGCCAGGGGCTGTGGTGTGCTCGGGGGATCCGAAGAAGGCCCGAAGACCGCCGTCGTCCGACGAGCAGCGAGCTCTGGAAAATCGCCGTGCCCGAGCGGGGCTCCTTCTTCATTCACCGTCTTAGTCGTCCTGCTGTACGGCGCGCCCGCCGCGAAAATTCGTGAATCTTTACGTAATCTTCAAGGTTGTGAGCTCGCGGTGCTTGAATCCCTTTTCGAAGAAGAAGAAGAAAAAGATCACCCGAGTCGATGCATGCATCGAGAAACATCATCCACCAGCGCCGAGCCGAGCGATGTGTTCTTCGCCATACGACGAGAAAATCTCAATGGCGGCGGCCGCGCTCGAGGGATCGCCCGACGTGCTGCGGTCGCTCTTGGAGTCGACCTCGACGGGACTTAACGGCGCTGTTCCGCGTGGGGTTACGAGCTCGTAACGGCACATGTCTTCGGCCAGACGGCGCTCTACGTGGGTGGCGATCCACGACAACAGAAAAAATTCTGGAATTTGCTTCAACATTTTCAGAATTTCGGAATCAGAATATTCTCGAGGCGACCAACAACCAGACGTCCCTCCTCGCCGCGCAAAGAAAGCTGCCCGCCCGCTACAGGCGACTACTTGGTCGATCGAGCAGCTCCACCTCGAGACGGGCGTGGGACGCGACACGCGCAAGTTTCAACCATATGGCGTTGACGCGTCGGACCCTCGAGCCACGAGCGAGCTCGTGGACAAGCTCTTTGATCTTCCACGTATCTTCCACGTATCCTCGTGTATCACGGCTGATCTCCGAGCGGCGTGCCCTACTCGCGTGCCGGACGAGAGTTTTGCAGCTTCGTAACGGGTGCCAGTCGTGGGCTCTGACCAGCATCGTGATGCCTGTGCGATGAGGTGAGGACGCGGAGAATGATGTAGAGAGCGAAATAGATCCGGTCGGCACTCGAAAATGGCTCCTCCGGCAGACTGTACGACACTCCGCGGTCTTCGTTTGAGGACCTAGCCGCTACCAAAGTCGACTCCGTTTTTTGGGGAACCGTCGTCGAACGAAAGATGCTTCGGTCTCTTTGACTTTGAAATCACAACTCTCGGCGATCCGGAAGAGAGCCAAGGGGGTCGGATCAACAGCGCGGACGTCGAAGGCCTCTACCTCGTCGCGTTTATTGTCGTTCAGATGATTGATCGTCGCGGCCGGGGCGTACGCGCTCCTCCGCTACGCGAGTGACCAAAAAGGTGGAATCCAAATGGAAAAACCAACTCGATGAAATTTCGAATCGACTCGAAGAAGAAGGATATTTTTTTTCGCCGCTTCCGGAGGGATTCGTTGCCCGCGAGCTCGAGGAAGCCGTGGGATGCGATGACCGTGGGTTTGTCGGGATCGAGGGGTCGGCGGCAACGTATGAACGTAAGTGGATTGACCAGCGAAGGGTGTTACCCGCTGGAGTTCAGAGGAGCTCGATGGCGAGAGGCTTTGGTTTTGCTTGATCACGCAACTTTTTTATTATCAAGCTAGAGCGCTTTGACGCTCTCGTGACCGAGCTGGGGTGTCTTGTGCCGGATTGCCGGACCTGCCTTCTAACCATGATCCAGTCGCCACGCCGCTGCGTACGGCGAGGCTGGCATTGCGAAAGGAGGCGTCAGACGCTCGAAGCCGCCGCCGCCGAGTTCGTGCGCGAGCAGCGAGTGCCGAGCAAGCAGAGCCTAGATACACATCGTCGGGAGCGGGAGCGGACATGTCCGCTACAAGCGGGGTGTCCGCATCTGGGGCAGTCTAACCGCTCTCTCGGGACGTCCATGCCTGGCGCCTGTCCGCGTCCAAGGCTGATTGAAGACCCGCGGCTACCCCGCGAGTCTTGAGGGTGGTGGTGTCTACTTTACTTGCTCAGTGAATAGAGCCAGCCAGCCAGCCATTGGAGGACGAGATGCAAGCAAGCCAAGAGTTTGTTATGATTTGGATAATAATAATAATAATAATAATAATAACAATAAGGGATCGGTCAAGTTTGGTCAACAACAAGTTTGGTCTATTTCTTTCAAGTTTTTTGCTCGATTTTGATGTATGTTTTAAGGGAAAACAATTCACAAGTTTGGTCACTTTCGATAGAAGAAGTTTGATCAGTTAAGTTTGGTCACTCCTCCGAAAGTTGCATTAAGTTTGATCAATCAACCCTTCAAGTTTAATTAATAACCTTCTTGTAAGTTTGGTCACCAAGTTTGATCACTACTCATCAAACTTCCACAGTTTTGACCACCACCAAACTTTGGCTTTTAAAATCAAACTTAAGCGAAGGCTCTTTTTCAAGGGCGCGCGTGAGCGCTTTTGGTGCGAAAATGCTGTAACAACGAGAGCTAGGTGCTGCAGCCACGCAGAATCTACTACCGTGGCGTTACACACGCGTGGCATGGGCACCCCCCCATGACCGCCCGCCTTAGAAGGAGGTCCGTCCTAAGACAGCGCGGCGACGATACGCGCAAGGAGAGCGGGCAGCGACGCGCGGCCTCGAGAGCAGATTTTTCCCACGGCTTGGCGTACTTAAGCTGGGCCCATTTATTCTCGCACCTTCTATCGTTCGTAGAAGCCACCCAAACCGCGACTCACCACCGGTGGTGTTGCCGTGGTCGTGCGTCATTCTTCAACAACAACCGGACATCGGCGGACACCAGACTTATTACATGGTCTGCGTGAGACGGACGGATCACCCTATTCTGCATCCCAAAATCTTCTCTCCGAGAGGGAGCGCGTCTTTGATAATAATCGACTCGGGGTTGAGAACGCGAAACTCGACGACGACCTCGAGAAGAAACTGCGCGAGCACCGCCCCGGGAGCACCCAAAGATTGTAGTCCCACCACGCTTGTGCGGGGCCGCACAGGACCACGTTCAGGAGTTCCTCATCGTCGCGTACCCGATCCGGAGGAGATAGCTGTCCAGCTTGATCATGGGAAAACGGCAACGCGAGCACGTGCCGTTACGCCAGCATAAACAACTCGCACGACCGTAAGTGAGTGAACACCTCCTTATCATCCTCCTCCTCCTCGCGCATCTCGACAACCCCTCCCTGCCGCAAGATCTCCCCGGGAGCTGCTGCTGCACCGTCGAACACTGTACGAGAATTTGAGTCGGCAAATAATACAAGCTGCGGCGCGAAGGGATGTCAAGACGTCGACAGGCTCGCTCCGAAAGAGATCGCTGACACCACCCCTGTAATTAATTCTAACCCAGTCATCATCAGTACGAGTCTAAAATATGACAAGTTTGATGTGATTGTTCGAAATTTGATCACACCAAATTGAATGCCACCAAGTTTGCCCATACACACGCATCAACACGCGAATACTCACAGAACAACATCCACAAACAAGGCCTGCGTAAGACAACGCTGATACCACGCTGTTTCGTCGTCGCCCAAGATTATTCATTCGGATGCGCCTTATTAGTTCGATGTTTATGACAGACTACAGCGAACGATCCCGGTTCGTCATCTCGTGCCTTTAGCGGATGACACACATTGTTGCAGATGTCTATCAAACGCATATGCCGAGAAAGAAGAGCCGCCCGACTTGCCCTCCATAAAAAACCCGTGATGAGGACCGACACGGCCTCGTGCTTCGCGCGATAGCTGGACCTTTTTTGTCGGCACGAAGGTTCCGAGAGCAGGTGTGCCTTTTACAACAACACACGTGACGACGGTATTGTCTACTTGCACATCACAACGACCAGCTCGCACATAAAAGCTGCATCTTGCATATAGCACTCGAACGACAGCGCTGTCGCGCTGTAGACCATGTTGTTGTTGTACGCGCCGTCTTAAACCTTGCCGCCCGCGTCGAACATCAGATGCTGCTGCGAGTCGGCCTCGAGAACACACATGCTGAACTTGGCATCTAGGTAAGATCGAATAAAGTGGACTACCCTCGTATTTTTTGCGCGCTCTGAGCTGCGACAGCGTACTCGGCGATCTCTCATAGTCGTTTACCACCTTCGTCTGGGCATGCGACTTGTTGTTTTCTTTCTCGGCGTCGTGGTCAACCGACGTCGGCGTGTTTAACACCACCACGCGACCCGAGCGACGACGAAAACCGCATCGATACCGTCCTCCTCCGAACCGTTACGTTTGCTTTCTGAGAGTACAAGTTTAGTCATCAACCAAGATACGGATTGACCAAACTTAAGTGACCACCAAACTTGTTGAGGGTTTACGGTGACCAAACTTCTATGGTGGTTGGTTGGAAACTTGACTTTTCCCTAATAATAATAATATTTTGGGTACAACAACAAGAAGATACATGGTCCCCACACACAACCCCCCTCTTAGCAGTCGACATTTAAAGACAACAAGAAGATAGGTTCTTCGAGTAGCAACGTCCTGGGGCAGGCGAGCAGGCAGGCAGGCAGTTTCGCGATCGAAGAGTCCATCCTTTTGAGGTCTTTTTGAGGAGGAGGAGGAGGGAGGGAGATAGGCGCGGATTGAGGAGGAGGAGGAGGAGGAGCAAGGAACAATATCCCAGGATGATGATGATGATGATGATGATGAGTTAGTGGTGCTGCTCGAAGTGGCGAAGGGCGAGCAGGGAATTTCGGTTCTTGGCCGTGAGGGAGGAGGCCATGAGCTTGTGAAAGGCGATGGCGGAGTTCGGGTTTTCAGTTTCGAGGGCGCGGAGCTTGACGTAGGGAAAGCGGAGGAGAATTGTGGAGGCGAGGGCGACGAGCGTGTGGGGCCTCGTGGGCTTCCTGGCGTTGGGAAAATAGTAGTCGCCGACGGAGACCGCGTTCCCGGGCGCCAACTTCCTGACGCAGCGATCATCGTTCAAAAGGCGCAGGCGACCAGCGCACACGAGCAAAAAGGAGTCGTCGCGGTCGTCGCCCTTGCGGTAGACGAGCTCTTGGGGCTGGAATTCCCTGACCGCGACGCACGCTGCGATCGCCGGGATGTCCGAGTCGACGTTGTTCGCCTGGAGCCACGCTCGAAAAAGTGCCGCTTCCATCGAAACGTACGATCTGCGCTTGGCGACGGGGGTGGGGGGCAGGGATTGGGTCAACAAGGCGTCCTCGGCATGCTCGATCGCGTCGTCTGCTGTTTGAAAGGTCGTGCCTAACGAATAGCCCGCGCAGTAGAGTTCGTAGTCGTTGGTCTTCGCCATCAAAGCAACTTGTTGGAAGGCGGAGACGGCCGTAGAATCGAAGGTACCGAAGCACTGGGTGACGTCGAGGATGAGGTACTTGCCTTTAGAAGACGTGACCAAATCCCGGACCGTATCCACGAGTTCGGCCGCGGACCCGAAAAAAACGTATCCGCGAAGCGTAAGAATTTTGATCGCGTCGCCCAAATCGTCGAGGAGACTCGATTGACGAGGGTTTCGTTCGATCGTGGATCGGACGGTTTTGGCCGTGTGAACGGAGGCGATCACGCTCTCGCCGGCGAGTTTCGACGCGGTAGACATGAGGCAGAGGACGACTCCGACGGAAATCGCTTCGAGAAGCGAGGTCGCCGCGGCTATAAAAACTATGGCAAAAACTGTCGCGTCGAACCGAAGGTAGGTGTGGACGTAGTCCCATCCGAGATCCAAAAGCAAGGCGCCGTACATGAAGCGCGGGATGTGGCGGAGAATGCCGATGCCGCAAGCCCACGTGGCGAGACACAACAAAGACGTCACGACGCCCACGCCGCGCTCCGAGGCTCCTAGTTGCTGCGCCACTTTCAGAGACGAGAACGAATAGGCCTGGCCCATGGACAAAAATAAAGCGGGCACGACGTTTCCGGCAACCCCGATCCTAAAAACCTCGTCGTCGACGTTTATTTTTGCCGCCGGAAACAGGGCCGCCAAGCTTCCCGTTTTCATAGCAATTTTTATCACGCCGAGGACCACCGCCGCTGCAGCGACGCCGCGGCAATCGAAAACGACTCGCCATTTGATGTGTCGAAAGAAGTGCAGCAGCACCATTCGGTGGTGGTGGTGGTGGCTTCTTCCATCCTCTTCTTCCAAATCGAACGGGAGCCACATTTTGTGTCGCAACATTCGGTCGTCCCAGCGAAACAACGCCCCGCAGTCGTGGAGGTTCGTCGAGGAGGAAATAAACGAAAATGCCTGGAGCCCCAAAACGCTCGCGGCGAGAAGAAGGGGCGTCGCGAGAAACGGGGGGATCCACTGGCGGAGTTTTCGCATCAAAAACGATGTCGACGCGGCCAACGCGAACCAGAAGACGCCGAGAGGTTTAGACACCCTCCACCCTCCGAACGCCGCGACTCGCGCGCCAGATTTGATCAGCGAGATCCCTATCGACGCGAGCATCCCGGCGGTCACGGGGAGCGGAAGAAACTCGACGACGCGCGTTAGCTTGAGAGACCCCGCCGCGGCCAAAACGATGCCCGCGGCAAAAAACATTCCAGAACTCGCCGCGAGATACGTCGCCACAAAATTGCTGCGCTCCTCTTTTGTCACGTGCGTGTACATGCGCTCGCCGTCGGCGACCCACGTGTAGACGCGATGGTGGTGTCGCATGCACCCCCGCCAGCACGTTTCGCTCAGTTGCGCGAGGAGCGGCGAGAAGCCGACGTCGAGCGAAGCGATAGCCCACGGCACCTTTGACTTGAGAGACAAGTAGATCCCACAGATCGCGGTTCCTAAAAGTGCGGTATCCACGACGACATAAATCAGTCTCGGGTCCAATTTCCCAACAACGCTCGACGCCGTCGACACGTAGATCACCGCCGTGATCAAGAAGCTCGCCAGGCTCGCGCTCACGTCCTTCCAAAAGCTCCGAGATTTCTTTCGGGATGATGATGATGACACCTTTGGCCTCTCCACCTCCTCCTCTTCTTCTTCCCTTAGGATTTTCCGCCCGGATCTCAGAAACGCGAACCGCTGCACGCCACTCTTCGACCTCTGGTGTCGCTTCACAACCTTCGGCGGTGCCTCGACCCGCGCCAGCCGCACCCCGACGTCGATGCACTCCCCGCCCACATCCTCGAGCTCAAACAGCCGCCGCCACCAGCTCGTCTGCTGACGTCCAACTATCAGCCGCTCGTTCTCCATGACGACGATGATAATAATAATAATGATGATGATGATGATGATGATGATGACTTACGTCACCAACGGAATCAATCAACACCACTCACTTTTTGTCGGGAAGATTTCACTACTACTCTAGGGTTTTTATCTTTCTATATGTGTCTTCTTCGAGATAGGGTGTTGTGGTGTGTGAGAACTGGGATGTGAGAACTACATTGGGGATTCTGAACTATAATGGGGACGTGGTGCACAGGGGTAAGTGTCATAGCTTCTGAACTATAATGGGGACGTGGTGCACAGGGGTAAGTGTCATAGCTTCTGAACTATAATGGGGACGTGGTGCAGGGGTAAGTGTCATAGCTTCTGAACTATAATGGGGACGTGGTGCACAGGGGTAAGTGTCATAGCTTCTGAACTGTCATAGCTTCTGAACTATAATGGGGACGTGGTGCAGGGGTAAATGTCACAGCTTCTGAACTGTCATAGCTTCTGAACTATAATGGGGACGTGGTGCAGGGGTAAGTGTCATAGCTTCTGAACTGTCATAGCTTCTGAACTATAATGGGGACGTGGTGCAGGGGTAAATGTCACAGCTTCTGAACTGTCATAGCTTCTGAACTATAATGGGGACGTGGTGCAGGGGTAAGTGTCATAGCTTCTGAACTGTCATAGCTTCTGAACTATAATGGGGACGTGGTGCAGGGGTAAATGTCACAGCTTCCTCACGCAGGTGCTGGAAAAGAAAGAAAAGGGGTAAGTGAGACGCTCACAGAGGAGAAGCTTTGAGGTTAAAGACGTCAAAATAGAGGCATTGTGGCAAGAAAGAAAGAAAGAAACAGGTGAGATCAGGGCGAAGATCACGAGGTGAGGTAACGAGCACGAAGCCGGAGAAAGGAAGGAGCTTCCGCACTGCGGGTGAACATATCGCTAAGATTGTGAAGGCGGGGAATGTGTTGGAGATCAATGATGTGGTTGCGATGATGATATTCGGCGGTTCTGTAAAAGCGAATGTCAATATGGCGGGTGCGCCGCGTGAGACATTGGAGACGGACTTGGGTGACGGTGGTGCTATTATCGACATACATTGGTAGTACCGTGTGACGAGGGAGACCAAAGTCATCAAAAAGTTTGAGAAGCCTAAAGAGAGCTCAGCAGTAGCGGCGTAAAGAGCGAGCAATTCAGCTTCAAAAGAAGAGCGAGCAAGTAGGTACTGCGAGCGGGAGCAGTAGGCTATCATAGAGCCAGCAAGGAGAAAACAAAATCCGGTAGTGGAGTGGCGGTCATCAGGGTCGTCGTCGGCCCAGCTGGAGTCGGAATAGCCCACAGAAACGAAGGGTAGAATCGCGACCAAGAATAAGGGCAAGATCCTGAGAACCGTTGAGATAACGCAGAGAGTGAGATAAAGCCAGTGCCAGTGGGGTTTATTTACCAGGATTGTGGGGAAAACGCGCACACTGATTGACGGACCAAGTGATATCAGGGCGAGTCATGATGGAGATAAATAGGACACAGCCAACAATACGACGAAAAGGGATGCGCGCCATGAAGATGTGATCTGGAGAACCAGGAGCAGGACAATCAGCCGCAGAAAGATGAAGACCTTTGGGAGCGGGAGTCAGTTCAGGTTTACTGTTGATGAAGCGATGTTCGGTAAGGATTTCACGGATAGCATGGGATTGGTCAAGAGTGAGGGTTTTCTGAGAGCGATCACGCGTAATGCGAAGACCAACGTAAGTGGTGAGATCAAGCTCATTGACGTCAGTGAAGGTTTTGAAACGGAGGAAGAAGGCTTGGTAATGGCCAATGCAATGACGAGGGTGCGCCACAAGAAGATCATCAACGACAAGAACGAGACGTAGGACAACGGTAGAATTAAGCACGAGCTTGTAATTGCAAGTGCCACCAGATCCTCGGGACGAAGCCACAATCATTGATAAGGAAGCGTTCCAAAGAAAGCCACCAATTGCGACAAGCTTGTTTGCAACCATACCAAGAGCGACGGAGCTTGTAAACGATCTTGGAACCATCGGTGGGTTGGCGAGGAGCATAGCCTTCGGGTGGCCAGACATAGATGTCTTCGTCAATGGGCCTGGGTGTAACCGCGGACAACGAGGCGAGCCTTGTACGATTTGAAGCGGCCAGAGTCATACTTCTTGCGGAGGATCCACTTGAGGGTACAAATGTTGCCAGAAAAAGTCGAAGGAACGCGAACAACATCCCAGCAACCAAGCTGACCAAGGGAGTGATATTCTTTGGCGATGGCTTGCAACCAGCCAGGACGCTCAGGATTGGTCTGAGCTAAAGCTTCACGTAAATGGGTGGAAGTAACGGTTGACTCGTCAATGTATGAATACTGAGAGGTCTCTTCAGAAGCAGAGTAATAAACATGTGCATGGGGATCAACAAGGGTGTTAGCTAAACAAAGGGGAAGGAAGACATAATGAACTAACAAACGAAAGCTAGCATAAGAGACATACAAAGAGTTACAGGAGGAAACAGAAGCGACAGAGGAAACAGAATCGACATTGTGACAGGATGAAACAGAATCGACATTGCGTTGTTGACAAACGCCAGTAACATTGCGTTGTTGACAAACGCCAGTATGAAAGTTTGTTGGTTTTTGTAATGCGCTTTGGTCGACTTTGCGCGGTCGGCCCCGTTTGGCTCGACGTAATGGTGCACGTTTCGTATTGTCCGTTGACGGTTGTGGTATCGTTTGAGGGGTGATCAGTCCCGATAAGGCCGGCTCCTGAGCATCAAAAACAGAAGACAAGGGAGCAACAGCGGAAGATAAACGAGGGTCATAATAAAATAAGTCAGGAAAACGAGAATCCACAAGAGGCGGAGGAAGGGGTTGAGAGGACAGAGACTTACGCAGAGCAAAATTTTCGTCAAAAACAACGTCAATCGAGGTGTGGATGACGGGACCAGTGGCGCGTTGAAGCAATATGCGATATCCAGGGCCTGCAGAGGGATACCCAATGAAGATACCTGTTATAGCTTTGGTAGGCCATTTGTCGCCAGTAAGAATTGCAGCAGGACAGCCCCAAACACGAAGAAAATCGACACGGGGGAGAGTTTCATGTAGCATTTCATATGGCGTCATATATCCAGGGTTAGAGGCGTTTGGCATGCGCTCAGAGATGAAGTCAGCCGTTTCCATGGCCCGACGCCAAAAATCAGGTGGACGGTGCGCATGCACCAAAAGAGTGCGAGTAATATCAGCAGTTGCGCGATGAGAGCGTTCCACAACACCAGAAAAAGCGTGCGCCTGTGAAGTTTTGGACTGAGCTGCAGGAGCACGTTTGAGAGCGATGTTGTTGCCCAGACAGAAGGTTTCGAATTGGCCCATAAGAGAGCGGTCACGATCGTGTGTAGATGAGGGCAATGCGATATCCAAATGGGCGAACCACGGTAGACAGAAAAAGTCTACAGTTGACGAGCGTTCGTAAGTGCATCGTGTCGTGGAGCAAAGTAACGTGTGCGGCGGCGCGTATGATCATCGACAAACGTGAGGATCGCTCTGTCTTGATGAATAAAGGAAGGGACGCCGGCAAACATGAGATCGGCGTGGATAATAAGGTAGGGCGCAACGGCACGTGGACGAGACAAAGGCTCGGAGGCAGGAAGCGAAGTGGAAGCGGAAGCATGTGCTTTACGTTGGCCAACATGCGCAGCATGCATCTTACCTAGAGCACAAGCAGGACAAAAAGAAAGAGACGCGGAGCTCGGGAAAAGCGGTGCGCCAACAGCGAGAGAAGACAAACGGCGGATATTAGAGGGACTGTAGTGACCAAGACGAGCATGCCAAAGGTCGAAGGTAAGTTGAGTGCGTTGAGACACAGCGGGAAACGCACAAGGGTCATGGACGCGAGGGCAAGAAGAAAATGCCACAAAAGGTGAAACGAAGTCCGCGTAGGGCGCAGCAGTCGTATTGCCGATCCAACAGACGATCAAAAGAAGACCACAGCGACGAAGCAGGGGAATAACGTGATGCGTTTGTCGGTGACGTAAAATGCGTTGCGGATGAGCAGGGCCAACAGCCTGAATCGTGTGGCAATCGTAACCAACGTGCTCAAGGGCATGATCCGAAAGAATCCGTTTGTCACCAAGGCCAGGAGAAATGAGGGTATGCGGGAACGCGACATGATACCATGAGGGGCGGAAGAGAGTGGGTGGAGGAGAAGGAAGACCACGATTGTCGAGAGGACCAATTGAAGGAAACGTTAAGTGAGCAGTGCCAGAACCAGAAACAGAGCCAGTGCCTATAGCAGAAGTGACGGAGTGCTGTTGTGTGTTGTCAAGGTCAGTGAAACCAGCAGAAGAACTGAAGAGATTGACGTTCGCGCCGGTATCGTAGACGACGAGATGAAGGTTGTTGCTGTGCAGGTAGTCGCGCTCACGAGCGGTGAGCAGAGCGGTAAGAGCATTGGTGGATGAAAGAACTTGATGAATGGAAGGGGAGATAGAAAGAAGATGGTAATTGAAAGAAGGGTAGGTGGGTGCAGAAAGAGATGGGTCCGGAGGGGAGATGGCAGTGGAAGGCGGGACAGGGGGTGTGGTGGAGGGTGGAAGAAGCGGCGGAGAGGGTTGAGATGGAGGCAAGAGTGGGATGGGGGCGGAAAGATAGTTTTGGTAGAATGGTGGATGGGGTCGAGGTGGGTATTGGGGATTGGACCGAGGTGGGTATTGGGGATTGGACCGTGGTGGGTATTGAGGCCGAGGACGAGGGCGGGCGGTGGCTTGTGAGAGCAAATAGCGCTGGCGCGTACGACAATCTTTCTGGTGATGGCCAGGAATACCACAAAAGTGACAAAGGTCAGTAAGGCGTGGGCGCTTGCGATGGAAACCACGGGAAAATGAAGAAAAAGGTCGGTTACGGAAAGATGGGCGAAAAGATGGGCGAGGGCTGGAGCGTTGTTGGAAGCGCAAAGCATTGAGACGATGAAGGCATTTATCAGAAGGATGGTTGGTACGACCGCAAAAGTTGCAACGTTCACGATGGCGGGGACTTTCACGGAACGTAGCAAGGACAAGCGCAGACTTGGTCTGAAGATAATCGAAAACTTTACTGTTGAGGCGATCAACGAAACCATCATATATGTGCGCAGTTTAGGGTCAAGTGCAATGAGATCCTTAGACAAGATCGAGTCGGGGATTTTCTTTCGTCTGAAGCAATTGCAATGCAAGAGTGTCAGGGAAATCTTGATGATGCCGAGCTAACTTGAACACCAGTGATGAACTAGCTTGTTAAGAAAAGACTCAAGTTCATCGATATTGTTGCATACCAAGGAATGCAAGGAAGCAATTGCAGACTGAGCGACACGATCTCCATGGCCCATGTAAACATCAGTAATGCGCTTGTAAAAAAAAACGCGTGAAGTTCATATCGCGGTTTTCGCGGATATCCGCACGATCAGTATCATGCATTGGTAGCGCCATGAACAGTGCAGCCGGTGGAAATGATCATGTTTTCCAGGCGCGCCGGGTCCATTGGTGAAAAAGATATCGCTCACCACTGAAGGCATCAAGTTTTTTTTTGCGAAAGCTTGCTATCTTTAATTTCGATCGAGGACATGATAAACGACAACGAACCGAACACGTAGCAATGAACTGAAGCCGAGGAGGAGTCGCCACGAAGTCAAGCACAGGTTCGATCGGAACGAACGAACACTGCTGCCATGTTACAACTGGAATGGGGCGTTAGTTAGCACTAGCGATAAGGGAATGACGTAGGGATTCTAGATACGTGGTGCAGGGGTAAGTGTCATAGCTTCCTCACAGCATTCATTACAGCCCCACAGCATTACCCCTACGTCACGTCATTCGCAACGCACGATAGCCCCCATCAACAGCCCCAGCGTTAGCCCTTTCGTAATTATCAGATCGCGGGATTGGTTGTTTTCGCGGTCGCAGCGTCGCGGCAAACTTCGTCCAGTGCGAGCTCTTCAACGAAATAAAGTCGGTCGACTTGGATAAAAGCGCTTCAAGACGAGCGTCAATGAGGTCGATAAACGCATCGATAAGATTTTGGTGCGCACAGAGACCCGGTATGGCGGCGCATCGCCGCCGCCTCCTGGTATCGACGATAGGTAAGAAGTCGCCGCCGTCGAGGGACCCAGCGTTATTTACTACCCAACAAGGGCAATTTACCATTATCTCGTCGTTGGAGCCGCACACGAGGCCCTGCGGTTTGAGTTTAGAGCGAAACCCCAAAGTTTAATTAATACTGCTGTAGTTCCCAGCGGAGCGTAATCTCGTGGGCGGTGGGGTCGAACTCGGGGTTCTCGCCCGGAAGCGCGCGCGCCACCACCCCTCGTCCCGACAAGGCCTGAGGTGAGGACAGCCATCAGGAAAAAAAGTTTTGGCCTCTGCTCTCAGGAGGTAGCAGCCCCCGAAAGGCCGACGACGCTGCGGTCGTGAATCGATGTCCAAAGTGGCCGGCAACCTCCGATGTATTCGCCCGCACCATCATTGACGCCTTGCGATTGATACAATTTGGCGCCGAGAGGGCTCGGTCCTCCTCTTGTTGGGTGCTGCAACTCGAGACGACGCCGGAAGAGGAAGCGAAAAATTTTTTTCATCTGCCGGCGCCATCTTTGCTTCTGAACGAACGAACGAACGAACGACACCCGACCCGCGTGACTGAGGTCCCAGTGTAGCTACATACATAAACAATGCGGCGGTAGATATCCAGAGACTAAGATCAAACTAGACCATTCCGAGGAGCTCGACACCTGGCAGATATATATATGGCGCAAAGGCTGGACTACTGGCCGCGTACCAAACGCGCTTTTTCTTTCTCGAAACGAGTTTTGGCGGAGGGAGTTAGTATTCTACTCTCCTCGGCCACGCATGTAAACCACAGAATTGATGATGACCCCGACCCAGATTATCTATCTCCGCCTTTATTTTTTCAGGCATCATCCGTCACAATCTCGCGCAATTCCCTGAGCAACGGACCAGGCAACGAACGTCGCCACAAAATAAAATCTAGGCGACCGACATTTAAAAACCACAGATTATTATTAGGGATCCGTCAAGTTTGGTCAAAAAGTTTGGTGAATTTCTCTCATGTTTGCTCGATTTTGATGTATGATTAAGGAAAAACTCACATGTGTGGTCACTTTCCATAGAAGTTAGGTCAGTTAAGTTTGGTCACTCCGAAGTTGCATTAAGTTTGATCAATCAACCCTTCAAGTTTGACTAATTTCCTTGTAAGTTTGGTCAACAAGTTTGGTCACTACTCCTCAAACTTCCACAGTATTGACCAAACTTCGGCCTTTTAAATCAAACTTAAGGTGCCTTTTTAAGGGGGCGCGTGAGCGCTTTTGGTGCGAAAATGCTTTTAAAACGAAAGCTAGGTGCTGCAGCTACGCAGAATCTACCGTGGCGTTACACGCGCGGCATGGACACCCCCCCATGACCGCCTTAGAAGGAGATCCTAAGGCAGCGCGGCGATACGCAAGGAGCTTCGCATATTGAGGGCTGCGACGCGCGGCCTCGCCAGCAGTTTCCCACGGCTTGACGCGGTTAAGCTGGGCCCATTCTCGCACCTTCCATCGTAGGAGCATCCCATACCGCGACTCACCATGGTGCTGTTGCCGTGGTCGTCCGCCATTCTTCGGCAAGAGGCAGACGCCAAAAGACAAAGGTAAATGGTCAGCGTGACACGGATCACCCCATTCTGGATCCCAAAATCCGAGAGGGAGAGCGTCTTTGCGAATCGATTCAGGGTCGAGAGCGCGCATCAGAGGTTCTAAGGAGGGTGCCTCTTGATAGTGTTGTGGAGGTTGTCGTCGGCGGTCTTGTCGAGGCAACCACACGGCTATGTCGAAGTGCCCCCCGGGCGTTAATGAACCATGGATTTGAAGTCGACGCGGGAGCTTGGAAATAAACAAGTCACCTGTGAGCCTTGTTGAACGAGCGGAGAACATGGCGCACTGGGTCCTTTTCTTGGAGCGAGGCTTTCCGGCCGGTGGAGCACGCGTAGGCCGTCCTGATTGATTGGATTCCTGCACGAAGCCAGTTGTTTCCGTGTCGAGTGCGTTGGGTGTACATGCCCGATAGGACCGTGGGGTCACACGAACTCGCTGCTACAAACATTCTTGGACACTCCCATAAAAACACACATCATTGAACTCGGCTTCAAATATCGCACCGAATCGTTCTCGAAAGGTAAGAAGTACCCCATACTCAGCTCGGCAAGGATTCCCTTGTCTTCGTCGTTCGCATCATATCGCTCCGTATCGTCCCCGTTGTCGTACGTGACGGCGAACTTATTTCTGGCGTAGGTGACTGTTCCAGGAACGTAGTGTTTAGGCTGCGCAGCGGGATATGGCACATCCGAAGCCATCACCCGGACTGATTTGAAACTCCTTCCGCGCGCCGTAAGCATATTGAGGGTGGTGGTGAGCTCGGCGCGCGCACGGTCCCACGCTTCTTTGTCTGTTGGCCACCAGGGAGGAAACGAGCTTGTAGACGACTCTTTCTGCTGCTTGTTTGGGGGCTCGGTCGACGCGGGAGGCTCGGTATACGCGGGAGGCTCGGTCGACGCGGGAGGCTCGGTATACGCGGGAGACGCGGGAGGCTCGGTAGGCTTGGTAGACGCGGGAGGCTCGGTAGACGCGGGAGGCTCGGTAGGCTCGGGAGGCTCGGTTGCTTTGCGGCCTCCTTTCCTCCGCTTTTTACTGGCGACCCGGGCTGCAGTTCCTTCTGGGTCCAACCCGGCGAACGTCTTGGCCATTTCTTTTCGTGCTCGCTTCCGGTCCTTCTTTGACCCCGACCCCGTATTCTTCCGCAGCGAGGATTCTTGGCGTTGGTCGGTCTTTGGCCTGCCTGTCCGTCGGGGCCCGATCGCGGATGGCAGCCAAGGCTCAAACTCCTCACCAGCTTCTTTGCATTCGGCTTCAATTTCTCCTTGTGCCGACTCAATTTCCGTTGCGTTGAGAATCGGAAACACCCCCCCGACCCGATATTGATTTTCCCAACGCTGCGTCGTGGTCCAAAGTGGATAGAGATCCTCATCATGCTCACCGCGAGCTATCTGAGCTCCAATTATGCAAACGCACGGCAAGCGAGAGAACGCGTAGTTGCCACAGCTACAGGAAAGTACGTCGAGTTGCTCCGAATCTTCAAAATTCACGTATCCCTTCTGCCCGATAACAACGACGGACGTAAGTTGCTGATTGTTGTCACCTTTGACATACACCAAGAACGTCCCCTTATTGGCGCCAGCGCCGCCGCCGTAAGGCTGAACTCTTGTTATCCGGGTCTTGCTTTTTGCAACCTTGACTTGGGCATCATTATTGTAGTTGGGCCTACGGTTCACGCTTAGATATCACATAGAACAACCCGACAAGTGTGAACATAACAACGGGAGTGTGATCTGAAAAGACAAAGGCCCGTAGGCCCGTACGTATTTGAGATGGTTGAGACCCTTGAGATTATTGGCCGAAAACACGCCATTTTGATCGAAGACAAGACGAAACTAATGACGCAACAATTTGCATCCGAACACGAGGAACACTCACGTGTGCCTCTCGCCGGTTTTTGCGCACCGGATGGCCGCTGCGCTCGTATCCGCGTAGGTCGTTGCCTGCTCAGCGAACAAGGTCTGGAGGGACTTGGGTCCGTTGCATAACCTCGCGTTGATGTGCTTCTTGTTGAAAGCCTCCGCCGGGTTGTTCGTACTCGTGCCAAAGAGTGCCCTGGGCCCGTCTAACACTGTGACGGTGTCTGCTTCCTGATCGTTCAGATGCTTTCGCGCATATTCGCGCCGACTGGCAACCTGTAGTGCCAGAAAACTCAATGCCACGAGGAGATTATGACTCACCCAACGCTGGGCCTTGGGAGAAAGTTCGGCATGAAAAGCGTCGCTGGCCGCCTTCGTAGGCGCCTCAACAAAGCGACGAAAGATAGCGGCATCCCCGGATTCCGCGATCTTTGCGATGTTCTCGCTGCCGTGGTTCACTGTGAATAGGACGTATTCACGAAGAGTAAACAGTTCATCAAAGACTTACTGCACGAGAAGGCGTCGGCCTCGGGCGTATGCTGCGCAGGAATCGGAATTAGACAAGGAATCAAATGGTGCTAGCGAGGTCACTCACGGTGACGTGCGCTATGAGGCTTCCCTTTTGGAAGTCCTGTACTATGACGAATCCCTGACAGTTTCTGTGCGGGATGTTCTCGACGGTCAGTTTAATGACCTTGCCGATCGATTCCGCAGACTCGGTCATGTTCCACCACAAAGTGGATATCATCACGAGGTGGTTGTTGGCATCACGGCCGGTCACAGAAATCATCACCTGGTTGTCGAGGCAGTGAACGCCGTCAATAAACGCCTGCCGGCGCAGGAGGCCCGCATTCATCATGCGTATGGCGGGTTTCGACACGACGACATAACCTAAGAAGAACTTCCTATCAGCCAAGGCAGGTGACTGCAGCGTTTCAGGGATCTTGTAGTCGTTGAGGTCTAAGCTCTTGTACCGGCTCCTGTCGGAGCCATGCCTGAACTCTTGTTCCGACTAGTGCTCAGACTTGAGCCTCTTCATGAATACCTTCAGGAGATCTCCTTGTTTCGCGCCATACAACTTAACCGCATGACCGTGGGCTCGCAACGCGCGCTGGCAAGCGTGCAACTCCGCCTAAGAGAATGACAAGTGTGACTTTGATGCACACACGCGAATGTAGATGTGGCGAAGTATACTAACACACTAAGCTACGATTTTCAAGTGTGGTCACGAAACCAAAAGAGTTTGATCAGAAAGCTACAACTTTAATCACAAAGTTTGATCACACGAACATAAGTTTGATCATTAAGTCACAAGTTTGGTCACCAAGTCAAAAGTTTGGTCATAAAGTCACACGTTTGGTCATACAGTCACAAGTTTTGTCACAAAGTTTGGTCAGAACATTACAAGTTTGATCACACACATGCACCTCCTCGCAGGACAACAGCCACAAACAAGACCTGCGCAAGACACCGCTGATACCGCGCTCCTCTCCTCGTTTCCCAAGAGCGCTAGGATGACTTGAGCTAGATGTTCTCGACGGATGAGAGTGTATGCTCACGGTTCGTCATCTCATTGAGCCTTTCCTTGATGACGTTGTTGTGGACATCTACCAGACGCCTTTCCGAGTAGTGCCTCCTGAATTGCTCTCCATAGAGCCCTTCTTGATGATGGTCGTCACGGCCTCTAAGAAGTGCTCTGCGCGGTAGTTCGACTTGGGCTGGGTTTTCGTCGGTGTAAAAACTCCTGTGTGAGGTTCATCATGCGTGACGACGAAGTCTATAAGCCCATCACGACGAGCAGCGCGCTTAAAGAAGCCGCAGCCCTCTACTTTACACTTGAACGACAACGCCGTCGCGGTATTGATCATGTTATGCACGCTGTTGCTTCCCCCCCGTGTCGACCATCTTCTGCTGCAACTCGGCCTCTTCCCGAACGCACATACTAAATTCGGATTTCGTCGGGTAGCGTGAAAGCAGCGAAACGTGGTGCTTGAACATTCTGAGCTGCGACAGCGTACGCGGCGATCTGTCACAGTCGTTAACCTTCGTCAGGCCACGCTTGCCGTTCTTGGTGTCGTCGTCGCCCGACGTCAGCGTGATACCAGCACGGTCCCGCTCGACCTGAGCGAAGCCCTCGTCGATATCGACCTCCTCGTCATCCGTGTCGAAGTCGAAGGACGCTCCGGAGTCACGACGCGACATGCAGAACCTCCAAATGCTTGATCACAGCGGGCCTTGTTTTGTCAGCGAGCCCTATCCTTGCTTTCCTCAAGCATAAGTTTAGTCAGCCAAGATACGGATTGACTAAACTTAAGTGACCAAACTTGTTGGGGATTTACGGTGACCAAACATACATGGTGGTTGGAAACTTGACTTTTCCCTTATTATTATTCTGGAGAAACATTAACATTGAGACCTCGTGGAGATTAGGGTAAGGCACACAAAATAGGGTAAGGATGATGTTGATGTTGATGTTGATGTGGTGCTCGGCGGCGGCCCTGACAATTCCTCGGCGCGTCCTGCCGTCGCTTGCGATTTCGGGTCAACTCGAAGAGCTCGGGATGCAGACGCCCGGGGGCGAGGCACCCTTCGAGACGCTCGAGACCGGCGTGAAGATAAAGACGTTGCGCGTTGGCGACGGTCCGGTGGTGCGTGCCGATTCGACTGTCGCACTTCGCGTCACCGGACGCCTCCTGAATCTCAACGGCGTCAAATTCTATGCGACGGGAGACGATTTGCTCGAAGAGCTGCGCGTTGGCGTCCAAGATCTTGTTCCCGGGCTCGCGGAGGGTATCGTCGGCGCGCGCCGAGGCGAAATTCGACGAGTCGTCGTCCCCGCTGCGCGAGGCTACTCGGACCCCCCCCTCCGTGAACCCCTCCCGACGGGCCTCGGCTTGAACGCCTTGAACTCGGTCCTCAAGAACCCCCGTCGCGACGCCTCCCTCCTCTTCGACGTCAAGATCCTACGGATCAAGTAGTAGGGTAAGGATTATTATCTATCGGACACCCGCAAACCCTCAACAACCTTGAGTTTGGTCCCTATACGTTATAATATCAAACTATGACATCACCTATCCTATATCCCTATCTTGGTTGACTAATCTTGTCTTCTTTTAGAGAGCAAACATGCGCTTCGCCTCACAAAACAAGGCCCGCCGTGATCAACCTTTCAGCGGTTCTGCGTGTCGTCGCGCTGTGGTGAGTGACTCCGGACTGTCCTTCGACTTCGAAACGAACGACGAGGAGGACTGTATCGATGCGGGTTTCGTCGTCGCTCAGGTCGCGTGGTGGTGGTGGTGTTAAACACGCCGACGTCGGTTGACCACGACGCCGAGAAAGAAAACAAGAAGTCGCGTGTTCTGACGAAGGTAAACGATTATGAGAGATCGCCGCGCGCGCTGTCGCAGCTCAGAGCGTGCAAACAAACAGGAGGCTCCACTTATCTAACCAAGATGCCCAGTTCAGCATGTGTGTTCTCGAGGCCGACTTGCAGCAGCATCTGATGTTCGACACGGGCGCAAAGTTTTAAGACGGCGCGTACAACAACAATATGGTTAACAACAGCGCGACAGCGCTGTCGTTCGAGTGCTATATGCAAGATGCAGCTTTTATGTGTGCGCTGCCCGTTGTGATGTGCAAGTAGACAATATCGTCACGTGTGTTGTTGTAAAAGGCACGCCTGCTCTCGGAACCTACGTCCCGACAAAAAAAGGTCCAGCTATCGCGCGAAGCACGAGGCCGTGTCGGTCCTCATCAAGGGCTGCTTTATGGAGGGCAAGTCAGGCGGCTCTTCTTTCTCGGCATATGCGTTTGATAGACATCTGCAACAATGTCATCCGCCAAAGGCACGAGATGACGAACCGGGATTGTTCGCTGCAGCCTGTCATAAACATCGAACTAACTAATAAGGCGCATCCGAATAATCTTGGGCGACGACGAAACAGCGTGGTATCAGCGCAGTCTTACGCAGGCCTTGTTTGTGGATGTTGTTCTGCGAGTATTCGCATGTTGATGCGTGTGTATGGTCAAACTTGGAGGCTGTGTGACCAAACTTGTAATATCATTGATCAAACTTTATGACCAAACTTGCGACTCAAACTTCAATTCCACTAATCAAACTTGCTTATTAGTGACAAAACTTGTATCTTTTTGTGATCAAACCGAATTCAATTTGGTGTGATCAAATTTCGAACAATCACATCAAACTTGTCATATTTGAGACTCGTACTGATGATGACTGGGTTAGAATTATAGGGGTGGTGTCAGCGATCTCTTCCGGAGCGAGGCTGTCGACGTCTCGACATCCCTTCGCGCCGCAGCTTGTATTTGCCGACTTTCTTTCTCGTAGTACAGTGCTCGACGGTGCAGCAGCAGCTCCCGGGGAGATCTTGCGGCGGGGCGGGGTTGTCGAGATGCTCGAGGAGGAGGATGATAAGGAGGTGTTCACTTACGATCGTGCGAGTTGTTTATGCTGGCGTAACGGCACGTGCTCGCGTTGCCTTTTTCCCATGATCAAGCTGGACAGCTATTGAACTCCGGATCGGGTACGCGACGGTGATGAACTCCTGAACGTGGCCCTGTACGGTCCCGCGCAAGCGTGGGACTACAATCTTCGGGTGCTCTTTCCAGGGGCGTTGCCTCTCGCAGTTTCTTCTCGAGGTCGTCGTCGAGTTTCGCGTTTTAACTCGACCCCGACTCGATTATTATCAAAGACGCGCTCCCTCTCGGAGAGAAGATTTTGGGATGCAGAATGGGGTGATCCGTCCGTCTCACGCAGACCATGTAATAAGTCTGGTGTCTGCCGATGTCCGCTTGTTGCTGAAGAATGACGTACGACCACGGCAACAGCACTGTGGTGAGTCGAGGTTTTGGTGGCTTCTACGAACGATGGAAGGTACGAGAATGGGCCCAGCTTAACCACACGCCAAGCCATGGGGGAAAGTCTGCTCTCGAGGCCGCTGCCCGCTCTCCTTGCGCGTATCGTCGCCGCGCTGTCTTAGGATGGATCTCCTTCTAAGGCGGGCGGGCGGTCATGGGGGGGTGCCCATGCCCATGCCTCTCTGCGTGTAAAAACGCCACGGTAGATAGATTCTGTATAGCTGCACCACCTAGTTCTCGTTTTTAAAGCATTATTATTTTCGCAAAACCAAAAGCGCCGCTCACGCGCCCCCTTAAACAGCCTCCTTAAGTTTTTGATTTTAAAAGCCAAAGTTTGGTCAATTATTATTACTGTGGAAGTTTGAGGAAAAGTGATCAAACTTGTTAACCCCAAACTTACAAGAAGGTTATTAATCAAACTTGAAGGGCTGATTGATCAAACTTAATGCAACTTCGGAGGAGTGGCCAAACTTAGCTGATCAAACTTCTTCTATCGAAAGTGACCAAAAACTCGTGAATGAATTTTTGCTTAAACATACATCAAATCGAGCAAACTTAAAAGAAACTGACCAAACCTTTGTTGACCAAACTTGAGCGATCCCTAATAGCTAACCGTCTGGCGTAGATCGGTGCTTGTTCTCGTGTAGCGCATCTTGAGTCAATGTCCGAAGCTCGTCGTCCGCTGGTAGACGGCCCGCGAACGACACAAAAACCGTAGGGAAGACCTTGTTGGTGTCGCCCACCTATCTCGTTCCCGAGGCATACGGCATCATTTCGAAGGAAGTAGTCGCGAAAAATATAAGTCACGTCAGCCGCAGTGCGGAACGATCGTCCGTCGCGGCTGTGGCGGATTTGATCATCTTCGTGCGGCGTATCCGCCTACCACAGAAGGATCTCCCGTTGTCCTTTCGCTGCTGCTGCTGCTGCGAATGTGAATAACATCCGGGCGTTGCAGTGGCCGGCGCGAATGCTGTCGCGACGTGCGTTGCGATAACCTACCCCTTCGCGCATTTGATGATGGCGCGCGAAAAAGAAATGTCGCGGCCTGGTGTGCGGTCTTCGCTCTCGCTCCGGTGCGCAGACCAGCTCGGTCCTTGGCTTTCTCCAGGTGGTTGTGGCCATTCCGGGGCCTTGTCTCGCCTCTTTCTACTCTCTCGTGGTCGATCATTCCGAGGTGATGAATTATTAGTGTGGATTGGCGTCTCGTCGCCCGTGAGCGACGTGTCTCGACGGCGGCGCACTTCTACATCAACGGCTAATTGCCACGCGTCGAAGTCGAACTTGGAGGACGAGTTCTTCCGGGACGTGCGAGTTCACGAACTTTTTCGAGCTCCTAACTCACGTCATCAACATTTGAAAAGGGCAACCAGTTCGGCCTTGAGGGCCTTTTTTCATGATGATGGCGGTGCCATCGCGGACAAGAAGACTAAGCGCCTGGCCGCCGGGTTTCAATTCGTGTCACGTCCTGAGTCTGTGAAGTGTTTGAGGATCTTGGACCCGCGGCTGTTGCACTACGGCTATCCGGAAATGGCGCGAGGTTCGAAGGGCAATCAATAATATCGGCGCGCTGCCTGCTGATTAGCGCATCATCTCAGCTGCCTGACCGTGGGCAACACCCTCTCTAGAGCGACACGAGGAGCTGGACAAGCTGGTGACCCTCCCCTCGATGAAAGCAAAGCAAAGCAAATTAAATTAAAACGATTGACCATCAAGACTAATCCCATCCGCTCATCACATCATTGTGTAATGCGCCACGAGGTTGGCACTGGAATAGGAGTGATACGGCAAAACAAAAATTTCAGCCTTTACATTACCAGTTGTCCTCAAATCATCGACCGCTTCAGGTCTTTGGCGGAAAATTTCTAAACGCTGGAAAAAATCGATGATGGCAGCTCGTCGCGAGCCTCGGGCAGTGCCTGCGGCCTACCGCGACAAGGCCAGCCTCGTCGGCGATGCGCGTCGTGGGGCTCTGTGTCTCGCGAGAGCTTTTGCGAGAGCGCGGGTTGAGAACTCAGCCTGGGCGGAGGGCCTCAGGCACTCGGTGGTCGCAGGTCGGGTGAAGGCACTCAAGGACAGCGGGCTCGATCAGGTCATCAAGGAGGCATTGCCGCCGGAGAGGCCCACCCATCGAGGAGCGCTGCCAGCCGTGGCTCGAGGAGGCGAGCAAGGAGCGTGGGCTGCCGTCTTGGAGTCGGTGCCTCAAGAAGATTATGATGGATCGCTGCAGCGTGCTCGCCTGGGCGATTACGAGCGTGAAGACGTACCGTCGATGGCGAATTCCGAGTTGTCCCCCAACCCAGAGCCACCCGAAGGAAGGCGAGGCCCTCGTCGTCGCCCTCGTCAAGAAGAAGATGCGCTATATGAAGTTGCCCGTCTACGAGGAGCTCGCTCTGGAACGTGCGGGGGCGCTGATCGAGGGCACGGGCCGCACGAAGCAGCGGGAGGACGGCTCAACCGCGCGGGACGTAAAGAAGCTCGACAAATGGCACTACCTCCACTTCCTCAAACGCGTTGAGCTCAGCAAAACGGGCAACCAGCGGCCGCTAGACGCGAAGTGAAGGGTGGCGGCGAACACGAAGATCCACTAACTACGAGGGCGAAGGAACTGCTGGAGGTCGGCTTCGAACCGGAACTACTAGGACGAGAGCGACAAGGACGAGCGACAAGGACGAGCGCGGCGTCCCGAAGGAGCCCAAGATCCACATCACCGCTGCGTTCGACGAGAGCAAGATCACGAACATGGCTAATTGACGTTCAGCCTACAATGCTGTAAAATCCCAAATGTAGGTTTTTGATTCCTGCACAATCATTAGGGATACTACTAGCTAGCATGCGTGGTGCAGGGGTAAGTGTCATAGCTTCCTCACACAGGTGCTGGAAAAGAAAGAAAAGGTGGAACAGGAGGTGGCATGCGAAGTCACGAGGCGAGATAACGAGCACGAAGCCGAAGGGAGGGATGTGCTTCCGTACTGCGGGTGAAGATATCGCTGAGAGTGTCAAGGCGGGGAATGTGTTGGAGGTCAATGATTTTATAGCGATGATATTCGGCGGTGCTGTAAAACCGAATGTCAATGTGACGGGTGTGTCTTGTCATACACTGGAGGCGGACTTGGATGACCGTTGTGCTGTTATCGACGTACATAGGAACCGTTTGACGAGGGAGATCAAAGTGTCGTCAAAAAGTTTGAGAAGCCAGGTAAGTTCAGCAGTGGCGGCGGCGTAAAGAGCGAGCAATTCGGCTTCAAAAGATGAGCGGGCGAGGAGGTTTTGAGAGCGGGAGCAGTACGAAATCATAGAGCAACCAAGCAGAAAACAAGTGGTGGAGTGGCGATCATCGGGGTTGTCGGCCCAGCTGGAGTCGGAAAAAACACCACAGAGACGAAGGGTAGAATCGCGACCAAGAACGAGGGCAGGATCCTGAGTACCATCGAGATAACGGAGGGTATGGGTCAAGGCGTGCCAGTAGTGGGGTTTACCAGGATTGTCCGTAAAACGCGCACACTGATTGACGTTCCAAGTGATATCATAACAGAAATAAACAAGACACAACCGACAATACGACGAAAAGGGATGCGTGCCATAAAAACCTGATCGGGGGAGCCGTGTGCAGGACAATCAGCCGCGGAAAGACGAAGACCTTTGGGAGCGGGAGTCAATTCGGGTTTACTGTTGATAAAGCGATGTTCGGCGAGGATTTCCCGGATAGCATGGGATTGGTCGATAGCGAGCGTGCGACGTGCGCGATCACGCGTAATGCGAAGACCAACGTAAGTTTGGAGATCGAGTTCGTTGACATCGGTGAAGGCTTTGAAACGCAACATGAAAGCGTGGTAATGGCCAATGCAAGAACGGGGGTGCGCCACAAGAAGATCATCAACGACGAGAACAAGGCGCAGAACGAACGACAGTGGAATTAAGCAAGAGCTTGTAACTGCAAGTGTCACCAGATCCGCGGACGAAGCCACAATCGTTGACAAGGGAGCGTTCCAAATAAAGCCACCACCAATTGCGACAAGCTTGTTTGCAACCATACCAGGAGCGACGGAGTTTGTAAACGATTTTGGAGCCATCTGTGGGTTGGCGAGGAGCATAGCCTTCGGGTGGCCAGACATAGATATCTTCTGCAATCGGGGCTTGTATGAAAGCGGAGCTGACATCCAACTTGTGCAAATCCCAGTCATGAACAGCAACGAAGGTGAGAAAGAACCGCCGGAGAGTAACAATGTTGGCGACCGGAGAATACGTGTCGTGATAATCAATGCCGTGAACCTGGGTGTAACCACGGACAACGAGACGAGCTTTGCACGATTTGAAGCGGCCAGAGTCATACTTCTTACGGAGGACCCACTTTAAAATGCAGATGTTGCCGAGAAAAAGTAGAAGGAACGCGAACAACATCCCAGCAACCGAGCTGACCGAGGGAATGGTATTCTTTGGCGATGGCTTGTAACCAGCCAGGTCGTTCAGGATTTGTATGTGCTAAAGCCTCACGTAAATGAGTGGAAGTGATAGCGCCGTCATCAATGTAATAGAATTGAGAGGTTTCTTCGGAAGCAGAGTAGAGGACACGATGGGCTTGGACAAATTGGGGATCAACAAGGGTATGGGCGAGACAAAGGGGAAGGAAGACATAATGAACTAACAAACGAAAAAGCTAGAATAATTAACATACGGGGAATGACAGGATGATACAGAATCGACAGTGCGTTGTGGAGAAACGCCAGAATTGTTGGTTTCGGTTGTTTCGCGAGTCGTTTGGTCGGTTGTTTCTGAATAATGTGCGCTTTTGTCGACTTTGCGCGGTCGGCTCCGTTTGGCTCGACGTGATGGTGCACTTTTCGTATTGTTCGCTGATGGTTCTGGTAGTGTTTCTGGGGTGATCAGTCCCGATAAGGCCGGCTCCTGAGCATCAAAAACAGGAGACAAGGGAGCAACAGCGGAAGACAAACGAGGGTCATAGTAGAACAAATCGGGGAAACGAGAATCCACAAGGGGAGGAGGAAGGGAGTGGGAGGACAGGGACTTACGCAAAGCAAAGCTCTCATCGAAGGTAACGTCGATAGAAGTGTGAATAACGGGACCTGTAGCCCGCTGAAGAAGGATGCGATAACCGGGACCAGCACTGGGGTAGCCAATAAAGACGCCAGTAATTGCTTTGGTAGGCCACTTGTCGCCAGCGAGAATAGCCGCGGGACAGCCCCAAACACGAAGAAAGTCGACGCGAGGCAAGGTTTCGTGGAGCATTTCATATGGAGTCAGGTAACCAGGGTTGGAGGCGTTTGGCACCCGCTCGGAGATGAACTCAGCCGTTTCCATGGCCCAACGCCAAAAATCGGGTGGACGGTGCGCGTGCACCAAAAGAGTTCGGGTAATATCTGCTGTTGCGCGATGGGAGCGTTCTACAACACCGGAAAAAGCGTGCGCCTGCGAATGTTTGGACTGAGCAGCGGGAGACCGTTTGATGGCGATGTTGTTGCCCAGACAGAAGTTTTCAAATTGGCCCATGAGAGACTTGTCACGATCTGTGTAGATGAGGGCAATGCGATAGCCTCAGGGTCGAACTACGGTAGACAGCAAAAGTTCGAGTTGACGAGCGTTTGTGAGTGCATCGTGTCGAGGAGCAAAGTAACGCGTGCGGCGGCGCGTATGATCATCGACAAACGCAAGGATGGCACGGTCTTGGTAAATGAAAGAAGGGACACCGGTGAACATGAGATCAGCGTGGATAATAAGATAGGGCGCAACGGCACGTGGACGTGTCAAAATTTCGTTTTCAGGAAGAGAGCTGGGAGCGGAGTCACGTGTTTTGCGATGGCCAACGTGCGCAGCAAGCATTTTACCCAAAGCACAAGCAGGACAAAAAGAAAGAGACGCGGAATTTGGGAAGAGCGGTGCACCGACAGCGAGAGAAGACAAACGTCGGATATTAGAGAGACTATGATGACCAAGGCGAGCATGCCAAAGGTCGAAGGTAAGTTGGGTGCGTTGAGACACAACGGGAAAGGCGCAAGGGTTGTGTAGGCGAGGGCAAGAAGAAAATGCCACAAACGGGGAAGCAAAGTCCGCGTAGGGTGCAGCGGTTGTATTGCCGATCCAACAGACGATCAATAGGAGACCACAGCGACGGAGCAGAGGAATGACATGATGCGTCTGGCGGTGACGTAAGATTCGTTGAGGATGAGTAGGGCCAACATCCTGGATCGTATGACAATCGCAACCAGCCTGCTCAAGGGCATGGTCAGAAAAAATCCATTTGTCACCAAGGCCAGGAGAGATGAGAGTATGTGGGAATGCGATATGGATGCCATGAGGGGCGGAAAGAGTGGGTGCTGGGGATGGAAGACCACGATTGTCAAGAGGACCAATAGAAGGGAACGTTAAGTGAGCAGTGCCAGAGCCAGAAACAGAGCCAGTGCCAATAGCAGAGTTGATTGAGTGCTGTTGAGTGTTGTCGAGGTCCGTAAATCCAGAAGGGGAATTGAAGAGATTGACGTTGGCACCCGTATCGTAGACAACAAGGCGAAGGTTGTTGGAATGAAGATAGTCGCGCTCACGGGCGGTGAGCAGAGCGTTGAGTGAGTTGGTAGAAGACAAGACTTGGTGAATGGTTGGCGAGATGGAAACGAGGTGGAAGGTGAAAGACGGATAGGTGGGTGCAGTGAAAGGTGGGTCGGGAGGGGAAGACATGGCGGTGGAAGGCGGGACAGAGGGTGTGGTGGAAGGTGGCAACGCAAGAAGCGGCGGAGAGGGTTGAGAGGGGGGCAAAAGTGGTATGGGGGCGGAGAGGTAGTTGTGGTATAATGGTGGATTTGGGCGAGGTTGGTATTGGGGATGAGGTAGAGGGCGGGGTGTGGCTTGGGAGAGTAAGTAGCGCTGGCGCTTGCGACAATCTTTATAGTAATGACTGACCAGGAATGCCACAAAAGTGACAAAGGTCAGTAGGGCGTCAGTAGTAGGGCGTGGGCGCTTGGGATTAGGAGAGCCACGGTGAAATGGAGGCTGAGGCCTGGAACGGAAAGGTGGGCGGGGGCGGTAGCGCGGATTGGAGCGCAAGGGAGTAAGGCGACGGAGGCGGTGAAAGCATTGAGCAGTTGTATGGTTGCGGCCACCACAAAATTCACAGATACGAGAGTTGGAGTCATTTTAGAGCGATGATGAGAACCACGGTCGCGATGGCGGGGGCCCTGACTTATAGCAACGTTGACAAGCGAAGGTTTGGTCTGGAGATAATCAAATACTTTGCTGTGGAGGCGATCATATAAACAATCATATGTGCGCAGTTGAGGATCAAGCGCAACGAGATCCTTAGACAAGATGGAATCTGGAATTTTGGTTTGAAGCACAATTGCGACGCAAGAGCGTCAGGAAAAATTTCTTGATGATGCCGAGCAACTAGAACTCCGGTGATGAACTTTGTTAAGGAGAAGTTCTCATGATCATCAATATTGTTGCACACCAGTGAATGCAGGGAAGCAATAGCGGATTGAGGTACGCGGTCCCCGTGGCCCATGTAGACATCGGTAATGCGCTTGTAAAGCCGCCGCCGCGTGAAGTTCGTATCGCGGTTTTCACGGATATCCGCGGCACGATCAGTATCATGCATCGGGAGTGCCATGAAGAGGGCAGAGTACCAACGTTTTTTGCTTGACGCGAAATTCTTCTTCTTCAGAGCAGCCAGATGCTGAGATGCTAGTCCAAGTATCGTGGGTCAAGATAATGTGATCGCCGGTGAAGATGATCATGTTCTCAAGACGACGTGTCCATTGATGAAAAAAAAAGATGTCGCTCACCGCTGAAGGCATCAATTTTTTTGCGAAAGCTTGCTATCTTTAATTTCGATCGAGGACATGATAGACGACAACGAACCGAACACGTAGCAATGTACCGAAGCCGAGAAGGAGTCGCCACGAAGTCAAGCTCAGCTCGATGTCAACGAGCACCTGCTTACCATGCGACAACTAGAATGGGGCGTTAGACTAGCGACGATAAGGGAATGACGTAGGGATACTAGATACGTGGTGCAGGGGTAAGTAAGTGTCACACACGTTCGTTCTGTGGGCCAAAAAAAACAATGTGGGGCAAGAATGAGGTGCTGATTTTTGGTACTGCCCTCGATTTTTTGTACCCAACTTTCTTTCTTGCCATTTTTTTTCCCAAGATCCCATTTTTTAAAAAGGATGGCCCGTCCAAAGAAAGCGAACGCACTGAAATCCCGGCGGCGGTGGGCGACGAGGCGGATCCGCCCCAACGGACGCCAGCTCGTGGGTGCCGAAAGATTCGAAGCCGCAGATCAAGTACCAACGAGATCACGAAGCGGTGCGCGGCGACGCCAGCAATGCAAATAGCGCGGTGTAGCAAGAGTTGGGAACGCTGTGTGGAGCGGCTCGATAGAAACGACTAACCCCCTGGCTATAACGATGGCGACGAGGTGCCGCCCTCTGGGGAGCATCCGATGCGCCGCTTCGACCCTTTCCACCCGCGCGCGCTAAAGGCAACAATCGCGCGACGACGACGCCGGATCTTCGCGGCAAGTAGCCGATGCGCGTCAGTCCGAGAGTCACTCGAAGTGCTCTAGTCGCTCGATGCGACGGGGAATGAATGACGGCTGTAGATCGCAGCGACGCGATGTCTTGTCCCAAAACTTGCCGCTTTTCGGCGACGAGCGCGCGGACGCCGCCGACGAGGTCGGCCAGCTATCTCGACGCTCGCCCTCGTGCACCACCCGGCTTTCACTGGACCTCCCTTCAGGGATCGCCGAGAGGACGTGGGTTTGAGCGGACGCGCGTGGACAACGCCCGTAAGCCAACGTCACCGAAGCCAGCCCCGCCTCGGGAAGCGCTAGAACCAAGGTCGCGCGTGCCCAGCAGCAAATCCCCACTCCGTCGCATGTACGTCCGGCGGCAGGATGCGCACGCCCTGCGGGCTCAACTCCTCTCCTCTCGTCCCCAGCAAGTCGGCGGCTCCGCCTCATTCCTCTCCGGGCGCAGCTGTGGATACCCTCGCAATGCCCTCCTCTGAAACCCACTTTCCCGCGCGACGAGAGTCGGCTCTCGTGCGAAAGCCATTTGCACTTTGCTTAGTCTTAAGGGGGCGTACCTAAACGACACCTACTTAGGTTCGCGCCAGGGATGCGGGGTACTCAGGACGATGTGTGCTAAAACTTGCCACATCACAAAATTGTACTTACACTTAGAAAGCCGGCTCGCGCGCTTATTTCTGTTGCTGGTGACTCGGGCCAGAAACGCGTCCCGAACATCGTCGCCGCGCGGCGTCTGGAAGTTCACCTCGGCGAAGCAGTCTCGAACACCATCATCACGAAGTCCTCGTCGGGCTCGATCTCGACATCCTCGCATTCTAGCTCCTTCTCGAGCGCGGCGGCATCGGCGTCTGCGAATGCCGCGCCAACAACCACCACTGGCGCCGCCGGCGGCAGCGTTTCATCATCGCTCGAGCTGCCACCGATAAACAACACACGAAAATTATCTGGTGTGGCGTCTACAAGCCCCCAGAGCTTGGCTGTGCTGTCCCAGGAGCCCGTTGCGAGGAGTTCGCCCGCGGGCGAGAAGGCGACCGACTTTACATAACCCGAATGTCCCTCGAACGTGTTGACGAGTCTCCGCGATCACACCCCCCAACGATTGGTCGTATAGTCTTAGGACGCGAGGAGGTCGCCCGCGGGCGAGAAGGCGACCGCGTATACACTATCCAAATGCCCCTTGAACGTGTGGATGAGGCACCGCGATGTGGCAGTAACGCCCCCACTTACCCGCCTGTGACTTGCCACCTACCTTGCTTGTTGCTCTGGTACTGACTTTGCAATTGTGGGGGTGTCACCTTGACACCCTCGCCTGCTATTCCACTGAAACCAATGTACCAGGAACTTGCCTCTTGCTATTATTACCTTCAAAATAATTGTCCGATTTCGAGATGGCGTGAGTGTTGTTTATGCTGAGATCGGGCGTATGGTGTTACCGCCCGTGGTTTGGGCTGGGTGAAAGGGTTCGTCGGGACTTCCGGTCCGGCCAAGAGGGGCGGGTGATCTGAGGTACCACTACAGCGATCTTACATCCCATAGCGTGGTAGTGTAGTCGTCGAAGCCCGTCCCAACTCCTCGCTTTCTGTCCTATTTTGATGAGTGTGCTGTACAGAATGCTCCCTCTCAAAGTGGGGTATATTTCATTTTTTTTAGGTGTTGATTTTTGCCCCAAAAAACAACTTTGCTTTTTTGTACACTGCTGTACAGAACGGGTCTAAATGTCCTGTTGATGGGAAAATGGAGGTTCATTATTAACAACAGCTACTAGAATCGAATATTCCGACCGGCTGTCCGTCTACATATCTATGCTGCTAGCCGTTAACAATAGCAAAAAAACAGTATAAAGTACACAAACTTACGGTATGTTTAGATATAATCTTAGCAGCCGTTAACGGCATGTTTGACCAAGCTTCGAGCTTCGTTGAAGCTTCTTCAAACCCTTCAAAGAAGGTTCAAACCCTTCAACGGTCCAATAATTTTCGCAAGAACCGATGATGGAAAGAAAGAAAGAAAGAAAGAAAGAAAGAAGAAAGAAAAAAAAAAAAGAAAAAAAGAAAGAAAGAAAGAAAGAAAGAAAGAAAGAAAGCCCCGAAGAAAAGAAAGAAATGATGTCTCAGGAACTCGCGGAGCAACGACGACGGCGTCTCCTCGAAAAGAGCGACGCTATCGCGAGAGAAAAAAAGAGTGGCAGGCAGCCCCCAAGCGACGAAGCTCAGAAGTAGCAGAAGCACCGCGATCTCGACGCCGACCAAAAACGACAGCGTCGTGCTCGCGCGCTACCCGGCGACGACGACAAGGAAAGGGGGCGCGAGAACGTCGGGCGGTAGAAGCTCGAGACAGATTCCGTGAGGAAAGCGGTAGAGATAGAAGATTCTATTTAGGGTTAGTACCCCCCTATCCTGGGGTTAGCACCTTCTTATCTCCCACTAAAACCAGAAAAACGCTGTGTAATCAACACCGTGCTGTCCTCGTTGTTAGGAACAGGACAGGGGCAGCTCTACCACTGCTCTGACTCTACCGAAGGGTAACACAGTAGAAATTGCTGTTCTCTAAGCGGCCCGGTGTCGTCGCGGTCGCGAGGCGCAACGGGCGGAGCGACACCAAGAGCTTCGAGATGACCTCACACCGCGAGCCTCGAGCAGATGGCAACCCTACGAGTGGTAACCAATAGCCGAACGTTTTTCTTGACGGATAGCCGACCATCGACAGCCCCCGGCGTTAGCACTAAGTCTTCTTAATGAGGGAAATCTCATAGTCGGACGTGTCGTACTCGCACGAGGACTACTGGAAGCACCCATACTGTCATGCGAGCCCTCCCTGTATTTACGGATTAACCGCCAATCTTCACTATACAGGCGCACGCAAGGGTGCTGCCATTGCTTCATGGATTTTGCGCCATTTTGGTAATAATGCATCTCGGTTGATTGGACGATGGACGTTGGAGCAGGAACCATCCGTGAAACCTTTCGTGAATCACAGTTTCTACGTTCCGCACGTTGTCGACAGTATTGCTCCCGATCTGCTGTGTTCGCGCACGCGTCTACTTGCATGCAATGTTCGCTTGTCGCTACCGCCATTGACGCGCTTACCGACGAATTTGCAAGATCGTTTTTTTGTCCAGCGTTGGGGTTTAAACACGAGTGGCCATCCGCTAATTGTGGTTAATAGTTTTTCGTCGACGCGCCCAGCTATTTGACCAGCCTTCAAAAAATCACTCGCAACAAGTTGCAGATGGGACGTCATTTCTCCAATACGCGACCTAGAGATAGAAATCTAGAATAGTACCACCTATTCTAGGTCCGAGGATGGATGACGTCACTCACAGTATCCCCTAACACTCCCCCCAAACCTCCGCCTAAATCTAACAATATATGCCGCGTTTGGCTAAATTGACGTTCAGCCTACAATGCTGTAAAATCCCAAATGTAGGTTTCTCGGACAATTATTAGGGTTAGTTCTCTTAACTTTGCCACCCTTTGATTTAAGAAAAAACAAGTGCAGGCCAGTAAGTTCACCTATCTCTAACCCCAGTAAGTTCACCTAATCCCAGTAAGTTTCATATAAGGTCACCTGGTCAGTAAGTTCACCTAGCTCTAACCAACTCCTTTGAGCTCGTCGCTCTCGCCTCCGCCAATCTAAGCTGCTTTGGTCCGCACGCGCCGCCAACCTTTGAGTTTACTCTAAAAACCCTTTACTCTGAAAACCCCAGTATGTTCACCTGGTCCCAGTTTCACCTGGTCACTCAGCCCACCTAGTCCCAATCTTTAACCCCAGTAAGTTCACGTGGTCCCAGTAAGTTCACCTATAGTGCGCGTGTAGACGCCGGGAGGGGGCTTATCGGCATTGCGCAGCACGTGTGGGGTAGGGCGGAGTCGTCGACCCAGAAGAGGATATCCTCGGGGTTGCCGATCGACAGAGAGCCACGTAGAGCTGGACGTGGCAGAAGACGGGCTTCGCCAAGAGGACGCCGACCTCGCGGGACGTCTGGCCCTGGCTCTTGTTGATCGTTTGGCGTAGGCGGGCCTTAAGCGATACAGGTTGGAGGAGCCTCGGTGACAACGACACGATCGATCATGTATCTGGTCGGTGACAACGACACGATCGATCATGTATCTGGTACCGTTGCAGTGGCCGTGCGACGGGTCGAGGTTGCGAAGACATTAAGCTCGCGATCAAAGTCAGCATGCCGTTGGTTGTCAGGGAGTTGAAAACTCTACTGTAAAGAGCGAGGCGTCGTCTTCCGACCCAGCCTAGTCAGCCGAAAAGAACTCCGACGCCTCGTCTCCGGGAAAAAAAGGCCGCGGTCATGCGCGCGTTGTCAGCATCGACAACATCGTTTCGACGGGGCGTGAGAATGGCGCGCTGAAAGAGCCGCCGCGGGTCGTGGAAATAGTCTGCGAGGTCGCCGTAGACGGCTTGGTGGATCACTGTCTGGCTCTCGCGCCTACCTGGTCCTTACTCTCGCGCCTACCTGATCCTTACCCTAAATCGAGGGACAAACAGACAGACAAACAGACAGACAGACAAACATCTGTCGATTAGTAGTTAGGAAACGCTGTGTTATTCACACCGGCTGTCCTCGTTTAGGAGACATATTCGAGGACAGACTACCACTGTTCTCACGCTCTGCTGAAGGGTAACACAGTTGTGATTACTCTTCTCTACGACCACTTTCGTCGGAGATGGTAACTAACTAACTAACTAACTAACTAACCAACTAACTAACTAACTTCGGACCTCTCCCGGGCATGGGAGCCAGGCTGGGCCGGCAGTAGCCGGTCCAGGATCACAGAGCAAAATCACACAGTTGGGGTAGAGGCGAGGGATGAAAAGGCGTTGATGGCGGACCGCCACTGCGGACCGCGGTCTTGTGCGAGGTCGTGCCACGAGTTGAAGGGGATGTCGCATTTCCGGAGTGCCTTGGCGAGCGTCCTCCCGTACGTCATCTGCGGAGCCCCCGGTGGGCGCTTGGAGCGGACCCAAGACGAGAGCATCTTGCGAGGGAGTCGGGAGAAGGGCATGCGGGCGACGTGACCGGCCCAGCGGAGCTGGCGGCGCGTGACGTAGACGTCGATGGACTCGAGGCCGAGGCGCCGCATCAGGATCTCCGTTGAGATGTGGTGGAGCCAGGTGTGTTTCGGGGTCACACGGCACATGACGCGGGCGCACTGCGCGTGGAGATGCATCAGGAGATAATGACCGTCCTATCTACGTGGCAATGGGGTAATATACCGCAAACAGCGGCTATGAAGATTTTAGGTAGTATGGTACCGCCAGTGGCTATGATGCGGATCGCACTGGCCGTGCATAATTTCTTTGATCTTTCGATTAGAAATCTTGGCGAACCTCCGAATGTTACAACTACGACGACGATTGCGAATCCTGACCACCGTCTTTTGCGGTTTTCGCCTTTTGCTATTGATTCGCGAATTCCAACGCTCGACCCCGACACTCGAGTCGTATCATGGTTCAACCAAGACGAGTTTTGCAAACGCAGCGGTCCAGAACCACGTCCTGTGCCAACTACTTCGCCAGTGCAGAGAAATCTGCTTCCTCTTACCCTTATCCGTCCGTTGAGAGCGTGATCTCTTCCTTACCCTTTCTTCCTCCTTTCTACACAGTCCTCAATTAGTCCTCTGACAAGTGCAGGCCAGTAAGGTCACCTAGTCCCAATCTCTAACCCCAGTAAGGTAAGTGTGGCGTAAGGAGAATTTTAGGGGCTACCTGGCGTGCCTTCGAATTCTGGCTCGCCGATCGCGTCCGTGCCCTTGGTGGGATCACTGGACGAGGATGGCCGTTCTCCCGCCACGCGACCACAAACAACTCCTGCGCCTGGTCCTCTCAACTTGAGGATCGGCTGTTGCTTTATGATCAAGGATAATCGAAATCAGAAATCAGGGTGACACATGTCACGGAAAAGGAAGATTATGTCAGAGAAAACTCTGACATCATCGGAACGAAGTAGGGTGCCCCTGATGAGGGGGGCCCTAGAAGAGGGGTAAGCCTTAGGAGGCGGGAGTTGCCGCCACAGGACTCCCCTGGTAAGAATTCGAGCTGCCCCAGCGAGGTGCTAGCGCGAGGAGCGCGGCTTCGCCTTACGAGCATCTCGTGAACGAATCTTCTGGTAGACGCGGGTGATGATCGGTTCAGGAACACGACCACTGCGTAAAGTAAACTTGGGGACCAACACGTCAATCTCGTGCGGAGCGAAATCCGTGACACAAGGAGTTGTGTTGGAGGAAATTCGGGACTTGTCGGTGAAACTTCGACCTTCAACGTCCTTGAATTCGGGCTTGAGCTTGCGGTGCGAAAGGTGAGAGGTCGGCTTGAAATAAGCGACATCATCATTCGGACCCAAATCGGAATAGAAATGTAGAGCGACACGATCATTTTGGTAATCGTAAGGCTCGTAAACTTCAGCAACATAAATCTTCTTGCGCCAATCAGAGCGCTTCCGGTCAGGAATCCGGAAAACAACAAACTTACCGTGCTGATAATCATCACGGAAGGTTTCTTCGGGTTTGCGGATGGTTTGATCAACGATCGGAGGTACCATCACCGGCGTGATCTGACTTACATGAACACGTCGTTCTTCGGGCGGAGAGTCGAGAGACTCAATCCTATAGGTGACCGGGGAGAGGCGTTCCTTGATAATAAACGGCCCTCGCCATTCCGGTCGAAGTTTGTTCTGAAGGAAAGGGATGTAGAGCAAAACGTGCGATCCTTCCTTGTATTCAACATCAACATGATCAGCATTGTAAGCCAATCGCTGTTTCTTCAAAGCTTTATCACGAGCCTCGCGGACGATCTTTGTATAATATTTCAATCGTTCGCGAGTCTCGGCGACTGCATCAGAGCGAGTCTTCGGCAATAATCGTGTATCAAAATCCATGAGCGTGTAGTCAGTCGGTAGCATCGGCTGACGGTTCAGGCGTAGCATAAAGGGAGAAATCTGCGTGCCTGGAATAAACTTGCGGTTGTAGCAAAACGCAATATAATGAGCAAAGTCAGGCCAATCCGTGATGTTCCGGCCTTGAAGGCAAGCACGGAGGAAGGCCTTGATAAATCGGTTGACACGCTCAGCCGGGTTCGACTGGGCATGATAAGGAATCGTAGTTTGGTATCGTGTGTTAAAGAGATGGCAAAACTCGCGCATCAACTTGTTCACGAACTCTTTACCGTTGTCGGTACGAATCATCTGGGGCAAGTAGCCCTTGAGGAGGATGTTAATGACAAAAGACTCGAGGACAGACTCAGCAGTCTTATCGTTCAAAACATCCAGAATCAAGAAATGCGAGAACGGATCAAAAAATACTAGAAGATACGTCTCGGGACCAGCGCTGGGCAAGGGTCCAAATAAATCCATGCAAAGAACAGCACCATCACCATCGTAGACGGGCTGCTGCAAGAGTCCAGCTCGTTTCGGCTCAGGCGTACGAGCTTTCTGACAAACTAAGCATTCAGCAATGAAGACTCCAACTTCGTTCGACATGTGGGGCCACCAAAATCGTTCTTGGATAGCCTGGACGGTACTGTGACGTCCCATATGACCACCGTTAACCGGAGTGTCATGATAGAGTCGAATAATGCGTTTGCGCAACGTAGCAGGTGCAACAATCATCGGGTGCAAATCAGCAGAAATGCGGTAAAGAACATCTTTAACGACTTCGAATCGTTCGTTCGCTCGGGAACGTCGTGGCGTCTGACCTTGGGCCATTCGGTAGCGAATATCCTCGCACGTAGCATCAGATTCTTGCTCACGTGCGATCTCAGCGAGCGTCATATTATCGGGTATCTTATCGATATAATCTTTGTAAGCGGCTGCGTCCTTGAAGATCTGTGGCTCATCACGCGCACGGTTCTTCCGACGTTGTCTCGTAGCGTGAGACGTAGCCAATTTCATCGGATCCTTTTCAGGGTCTTCGTCTCGTCTTCCGGCAGTTCGGTCGTAATAAACGACATTATGAAGTGGCAGCCAGAGACGGGAACTCCTCGGTCATCAACAGGTCGGGGAAGCTCTTGGAACACTAAATACGCGTGGTTCAAAGGTTCTCCAAACTCGTCAGTCTCGATGACATGATCAATCGGGTTGCGGGAGAGACAGTCAGGGATACTCATTCCCGGTGACTTTCCCGGCTTGTAACCAAGTTCAGGGTCAAAATTGGCGAGGCGCATCGCCCAACGAGCAAGCTGCCCAGACGAGTGCGTCGCCTTACGTAAAAACGTCAAATTTCGGTGATCGGTCTCCAAAACAGTCCGGTGCCCTTCGATGTAGGCTCGAAAGTGCTCTAGAGAAAGTATAACTGCCAGCAGCTCTAGCCGACGGGGCTCATAATTCCGCATCTCCTTCGGCACAGCTCGGCTCCAGTATTCAATTACTCGTTCTTCTCGAGTCACTCTTCCGGCATCGTCCTTGACTTCGACAATCTGGAAGAGATATGCTCCAAGTCCATCCTTGGAAGCATCGGATCGGATCTGAAAAGGCAGATCATAATCGGCGTGGTAGACTCCACGGGAATCAACCAAAGCTTCAATAATCGTATCCCAAGCTTTCTGACACTCGGGCGTCCACTTGAACTTTAAACCTTCGAGGCATAATCGTCTTAACGGTTCCACAATCTTCGAGTAGCCCTTCACATATCGCCGGCAGTAATTACTCATGCCGATGAAAGAGCGTATCTGGGTCTTCGGGGAAGTATTCGGTAAAGTACCTGGAATCGGCATCTTCTGCAGTGCTTCCAGCGTCTTTGGATTCGGCTTCAAGCCTTCTGGGGTAGAAATGTGTCCCAGAAATTCTATATCATCTTTGAGAAGGTGGAACTTCGCGGTTCGACCGCTGTACCCTCTCTGTGCCAAATGACACATCACTTCGATCAAAACTTGTAAATGTCGATGAAGATCGTCGGATCCCATCATAATATCGTCAACAAACGCAACCAAGTCTTGATACATCCATTTCGAAAGGTCGCTCGCCATTTGCTTGCAGAAAAGAGCTCCGGCTGTCTTCACACCTAGAGGTAATCGCAAGAAACTGTGAGCGCCAAGTGGGCTAACCATCGTGACAGCGTCCTGCGCTGCCGGATCCAGACGAAGGTTGTGGTATCCCCACCTAATATCAATGCATGTCCGCCATCGTCTCATCGCGAGAAAGGCTAAAGCATCATCTTGTCGAATGTTTGGCCAACTGTCATTGACCAATTGATCGTTGAGCTGACGTAAGTCAACTGCAGCACGGAACGCGTTTGACGTTCCAATCTCAGCTCCTTTCTTCGGAAGCATCAACACAGGAAAGCCCCAAGGTGAGTTGGCCGGACGAATGACTCCATCCCGGCACCACTCGCTGATCTGCTTGCGGAGACAATCGAGCTTCGCAGGCGTCAATCGGTAGGGCGTCATCTTAATCGGTCGCGGATTCGCGTCTTTGAATCGTAGAGACACAGGAGGCGAGTCCACAGGTCTCATAATCGGGTCGAAAAAGGCCCAAGAATATTGCACACAGTGACGGAGCATCAGTTTCGCCTCGTCATCTAAGTGCGGATTGTCAGGAATTCCCAGCTCCTGCACAACCTTGTCAACTTCTTCCTTCGTAGGAATTTTAACTTTCATTGCTTCGTTGTCCTTGACATGCTCAGGAGTCTGCGGCAGTGGTGCACCCTCGGCATCGCGCGGCGCATCTTTCCATGGCACATCGAACTTTTTCTCGTATTTTAGTTTCACTTCCGGGTGGCTTTTGTTGATCCTCTCGCCTTTGACACGAACACTCGGCTCGCTCTTAATCTTCGGTTCCCGATCTCGCTCAGGATCTGGCGGAACGTCTAAATTTGGTTGTCGGGGGGGCCCAGCAGAAGAAGCATGAGACGTCCCCGGCTCATCTGTTGCAGGCGGAATCAACGGTACCTCTGGAGGTTTCCATTTGGTGCGATCTTGAAGATCATCAGTCGACACCCATCTTATGACACGTGTGCGCGTGTTTAACAGCGGAACTTGTACGTGACGAAGGGTGGTTTCATCAATTTGTAAATAATAATCAAACGGTCGGTCTGCAGGACTCAACGCTGACGGCAAAGCTTCGCCGCTCAGGTGAAATTCCTTGGTCACAGAGTTGTGCAGATCGAGCATTAATAAGGCCATCGTGTCAGGTGGCACGACGGACGCCAAGTGTTTCAACGAGGTCGTCCTGGAGAAGCCGGCCCACTCAAAATCAGGGGGCATTGTCAGCAACTCCGAAGTCATTTCCAGATTCAGAGATCTGTAATCGGAACGGTGCGGTCCTACGCGAAGCGGGACACGCGTAACAGTATAAGCTGCGTCTATCGCGGCTCGTGATGATCCTAAATTGTTCATCTGAAGTAAATGTCGTTCGTCGGCGTAACCAAGTGCTGCGGCGAACTTCTGTTGCATATTCTTGCAAGTCTTTGGAACTGCACGCAAATGGAGCGGATGGCTGGAAACCAACAATCGCACGCGACAGCTCATCAAACTGGGAGTTATGTCGTAAAAATTGACGACGTATACGTACGGGTGCAAACGTGCAACGTAAGAAATAATCGAAGCCTCCTGCTCTATCAACCACATGAAGAAACCAGCCATCTTGCATAATTTCATCGTCCAGTGGGTAGCGGTAACTCCCTTCCCAACATCTCTGGAAGTCAAGTTGCACAGAGCGGAGTGTACGCAGGGTGGCGACGCGACACACATCGACGACGACCATTCCGCGTAGGGTAAATAAGATTCGATCAACCGTAAGGTTGTAACATAGCGACCACACAATGTGTGCTGCACCACAGGAATATTCGGAAAGTTCTTGTGGTGGATCTGGTTGGCGGTGTCCGACGCATCGAGTGCTAACACGACTCGAAACGACGTCCCACACGTTTCGTTGGCTCGTTGGAGACCAAGAGTACTGCCTCCGGCTCCACTGAACAGCATCACCACCTTGCGATAAGTGATTGGAAGCCATTGAACCTTTTCATATCGGCGGCGGATCTCCGCTTCGGTGATCTCGCGGCATTTCTTTTCATCTTTTTCTGACCTTCGAGCGAAATCGTCGCTGCCTTCAGGTCGTTTGAGGGTGGACTTGTCCGTCATAGCGGTCATAGCGTCCTTCTGCACCGTGCTCAGCAGCATCGGCGGGGGAGATTCGTCGCATCGCGTCAAATGACTAGCGACAGAAACGGTGAAAGAAAGGTTCCCCTTGTCGTATCCTTCTTCACATTCTTTCGTAAGTTCGTTGATCGTAGAGACGTTCAACTCATCTTCGTACCTAACGATATCACCAATCGCAAGGGCTTCGCCTTGAGTGACGATCGTCGGCACTTCTTCCGTGGCAGTAACTGCCACCCGAGCAGCGGACCGGTCGCGCTCTTCGCAAGAAGAACACATTCCTTCGACAACTCCCAACTGCTCGTTCTCAGCAAACGTAGCGACGAAAACCTGTCCTTTTTCCATAGGCTTCGACAAAATAACCGGTAGATTGTACGTTCGACCGGGCTCGATTTGAATCGTGCGCGCGGCATAAGCGATTACTTCGCGCGCGTCTTCTCCCGGAGCTGGGGAGAATTTGGTAGTATGTCCCCGCGTAGCCATATGGCTACCGTACGTTCCGGCGGCGGGCTTCGGAGATCTTTAATCGTGCTCAAACGAGCGTAAACTCGAGTCTTGACCAGGTCGAGACTCTGCCGAAAGGCATCGTGTTGATGATTGTAAATCGGTACGGTTATCGGATTCCGATCGTAATTAGACCGGAAGGTCACGATTGGTGCATCGACTCGTTCATCCTTAACTTTAATCTTCTTGCGCCCGTAGACGACTTGGGTTCGACAAAAACAGATCCGATCATGGGGAAAATCCACAATGGCTCCTAAAACTCGTATATCGCGCCCTCCCAACAGGAACAGATAATTCGTATCTGCTACAATAGCAACAATGGGAGCGGCAAAGTCATCGGCGAAAGCGACCCGAAGGGCGATCCAACGATGGATCGTCGTCGTATTCAATCCTGATCCGTACAGCTTGCGCTTAATCGGAAGTTCGCCTTCATCGAAAATCAACTGATCTTTGGTCAACTTTTTGACCATTTCTCGGCAAATATAAGAAACATCTGCCATTCCATCGACACCGATGGTCGTCGAGAATTTCGGACCGTCACGATTCTTGTAGATGTGACAGGCCATAAACGTTAGAGAACCCGTATCTAAACAACTGAGGGTAATCAAATCATCTTCGATCGTCTTGCCATCTCGCGGCGTCAACGAAGTGTGAGCACATCGGGCTCTGAATCGCTCGTCTCCGGGGTTGGGCATCGATACCGCGGCTTGAGCTTTAGGATTATCTGTTGTTGGTGTCTTCGCCATAACGGTCGCGGCAGCCTCTTTATCTGGCGGCTTTCGCTCTTCCTCCAAGACAATCTCAGAGGGAATCAGTGCTGGTAGGGGATCCTGGTCTTCGTAGTTCACGGAAGCAAAGGACCCCCTCCCATAAATCATTCATTTCGTCTTTCCAGAATGCATCTGTAAATTCATTCGTCGCCTGCTGATCCTCATCAGCATCGGCGATCGGTTCCGTGTCAGCTGCGGCTTTGAGTCTGCAGCTGCGCGGTTGTTCTGGTGGCTTCTTCAGCAAGAAATTCCGAGCTTTCGTCCACCAATCCTGCAGGTTCCACATCTGCTCGTCTTCGTCACACTTGAGAACGCTGCTTATCTTCTTCATAAATCTATCCTTTTCTTCCGGCGGCGTATCCGTGTCTCGATCCGTAGTAATCGAAACCGTTTCGGGGGTCCGCAGAAAAGATGGCGTCGTCCCCGACGTCAACTCTGTCGTAAAATCGTCGTCTGCAATACTCGCGCTGGTCATCGTCTCATCAGTCGAATGCGCGCACGAGCTATCACTGCAGAAATTCATGTCTGGCTCACAGCCAGTTCGGTCGCCAACGGTCGTCTCAGGAGGGTCCAAAGATAAGCCGATGGCATCGAGGGCTTCCTCATCAAAAATAAACGGTGGGTCGTCCATGGACGACTCGTCAAATAACGTTAACGCAGACACTGGTTCACAGAGTGTAGCTTCTTCATCTTCCGAATCTGAATCGCCTTCCCAGTATCGTGTAGCTTCAAGTTCCTCGCTCGAATCTTCGAGCTCATCGCTCGACATCTGCTCATAAATCTGTGCCAAAGACCGACGATTGGTCAGCACGTCGTTGGGTGGCTCGTCCATCGGTGGGCGAGCAAGATCTTCGAATGCGGCCGCGGCAAGGGCGTCGGCTGCGTCGTCGGTGCGGGTGTCCGTGTTCGGGTACACCGTCACTCCTAATGGTAAGTGTTGACCGCAAGGGGTCGTAAATGTGAGCGTTGCGCTCAAAAAACTCGAATTATATTGGTGTCGGCCTCCGTCGTATTCGTCGTCGCGCGATCGGCGTCGTCTGTGCCGGCGCGAACTTCGACTGGGGCTCTTGTTATCTTTGTCTCTCTCTGGCGTCAGTTCGGCAGGTCCTAGTACATCTGGATCGTCCCTGTAGGCGACTGGTGCTCCCAAGTCTATCCGAACTGGCTCAATCGTCTCGTCTATCCAAACATCGACGCCTTCGTCGTCTTTTTGCCAAACCTCCGACCAAACGTAAATTAAATCTCGGTTGGCCAATAACTCCGTGCCTCGGGGTCGGAATTGTACTTCTTTCCGCTCTGGCGGTTTCTTCCTCAGGAAACATTGAGCTCGTATCCTTAACGTCGGTATGCTCATCTTCCTATTATCCATGCTGATCGTCCCATCCAAATTCGGTTCCGGGCGGCAGCTATACTCATCCCTCATAGTATGTTCGGGATCTTTCTTTATCACGTAGCCATCATCATATGCAGGCTGAAAATCTTTGAACTCTTCGTTCGTGAGTAATACGCCAGGGCTTTCACTGAGCTCCAAAGGCCGTTCATGCGTTATAAGATTCTTCATCTCTTCCGCTTTCGTATTCATTTTCTCGGCCGTTTCACTCGGCCTCTCATCCACTCCATCGCTTCGAATATCGGCAATCGCCTCGTCACTAAGAATGTCGGCACACGAATTGTCTGCCATCGTCAAAGGGAATAAAACATCTGCAAAAACGTCTGCAGTCGGTTCGTCGGGGGCTGCAAAGAAGAAGGCGTCGTCCCCGACGTCATATCTGTCAAAAACTGGCCACCAAAGGGCACGTGACGTTCGATGGGTGTGTACTCAGGTGCGCGCTTATCATTCGAGGTAATCCTCTGCGACGCACCGTCGATCGATCGTGGAGGCGACGTGCCATCCACTTGAATGTTCGGAGGTAAACTCATAGCATCGAGCGTAGCAGCGGCGGGTCCCTTACTTTGGGCGTCATCGGCTGCACGGGGCTCGTAAATCGGATTCACACATAACTCCGGCGCGTCGTCAAGACCGAGGGTTGTGTCAGCTGACGACAAATCATATCGTGCCACCAACGGTGACACCGGGTTAGAAGCGGTAGACGGCTTCGACCCGTAGTTTAACGACGTTTCGGTCAAATTCTTCGATTCTGTGGGGATTTTGGTTTGGGTGAGCTCCTTCAACTTGGATTGCTCTTGATCGTAGTTTAACGACGTTTCGGTCATCTCGGACGACTCGTCGTCGTCGTCGCGCGGCTTCCTGACTTTCGCTCGCGTTCGCCTGGGCAGCGGTACCTCCGAAGTTCGGAATTCTCCCTCGAGACCGTTCGCTCGCCTCGGGCGATTCGGCATACGCAATTCATCTATTTCCCGTGTCAACGCGCTTGCTTGATCTTGGAGGGCGTCTGCTCGAGCATTGGCCATACGCAGTTGCTCTCGCATTATTTTTATCTTCTTCCGGTGTAGCCGTTCTTTTCGTTCGTTCTCTTCCCCTAATAGTTTTAAAAGTCGTTCTTGCGCGCGTTCGTTCTCTTCGCGTAATGCCCGCAAGTGAGCTTCGTAGAACTCATTCATTTTCGTTGCATCCGGGGGTTCTGCACGCGTTGACGGAGCTGTCGATCGTCCTCCCGCCGGTCTCTCCGTGGGCTTGCCGTCGTTGTAGTTTAGCTCTTCTTCCTCGTCAACTTCTGTATCGTGCTCTTCCTCATCATCATCATCATCATCGTCATTCCGCTCGTTCGTCTCATCCTGACGTCTTGGCGGTTCTTCATATCGTAGCTGCTCGACGGCAGCATCATCGTCTTCCGTATCGGCTCTGGCTCGTTCTAGTCGGCCGAGATCAGAACAGGTCCAAAATAATTGAGTCATCGTCGTTCTCGTGCTCCTTCGGCTCCGGAACTTCTAATCGTCCACGACACGCGTAATATCGTCGTTGCGTGCGTCTTCCACCGACAAATCTATCCGTACGGTGGGCGGCAGAACTCGTCTCTGCCCGGCAAACAATGCCTTATCCGTGAGTTGCGATCTCACTCCGCTCGCCTGCGGCAGCGGTACCCGGGTTGCGCGTCGGTTAGCACCAAATCGCGCGTCGTCACTTCCGACGACAAACGTATCCGGCCGGGGAACTTTCCCACGGCAATGGTCCTTCTGGAATTCCTTGTCGGCGCGCTTGATCAGGGCGCGCACGGCTTGTCCGGACCGTGTAGAGAATGCAAGATGCACTAGTTCGTTGCGACCGATATAGTCGCTCGAATCTCGTATTCCTCCACCACCTGTGGCGTAAGGAGAATTTTAGGGGCTACCTGGCGTGCCTTCGAATCCTGGCTCGCCGATCGCGTCCGTGCCCTTGGTGGGATCACTGGACGAGGATGGCCGTTCTCCCGCCACGCGACCACAAACAACTCCTGCGCCTGGTCCTCTCAACTTGAGGATCGGCTGTTGCTTTATGATCAAGGATAATCGAAATCAGAAATCAGGGTGACACATGTCACGGAAAAGGAAGATTATGTCAGAGAAAACTCTGACATCATCGGAACGGAGTAGGGTGCCCCTGATGAGGGGGGCCCTAGAAGAGGGGTAAGCCTTAGGAGGCGGGAGTTGCCGCCACAGTAAGTTCGCCTTGCTCTGTGATGATGATTGAGGAGGTTATAGGGTAAGTAGTGTCATGTTCCGGTACAGGACACACAGTACCGGAACCAATCTCCCAACACACACCCCGGTTGGTTGGTTGTTTGTTTGTTTGAAGCGGTGGTCTAGTGTTAGAGATATATTTCTCGCGATGTGGACGGTTCGTGTTGTGTTCGATGGGAAGCGGCAGAAGATTCGCGCGACGCGGACCGCGACCGTCGCCTCTGTGGTCCTCGAGGCGTCGCGGATCTACGCGACCAAGGTGCGGCCGAAGCGTCCGTTGGACCTCTCGCTTCCGTTGTCGCTGTCGGGGTTGGCGAACAACGCGGTGATGGAGCTGGTGGCGGCGCCGGCGGAAACGGGCGTCGTCCGCGTCCGCGTCGGCGCGGAGGTGCGGGAGGTGTCGGCGGAGACGCGGTTGGGTTTTTTTGGGGCGCAAGTCCGCATTCTGCGGACGAAATATTCTGGGCGCGACTTGGATCTGACGTTGGCCGACGTCGGATACGGTCCGGGTACGGCCGTTCGCTTGGACGTGTTGGAGACGACGGAGGAGCCCGCAGCAGCCAAGGTGGCACGACAGCCTGATGTGGATCAAGAGCCCCGCGTGGCACGACAGCCTGATATGGATCAACAGCCTGATATGGATCAACAGCCTGATGTGGATCAACAGGCTGATATGGATCAACAGCCTGATGTGGATCAACAGCCTGATATGGATCAACAGCCTGATGTGGATCAACAGGCTGATATGGATCAACAGCCTGATGTGGATCAACAGCCTGATGTGGATCAACAGCCTGATGTGGATCAACAGCCTGCTGCGGATCAACAGCCTGATATGGCACGACAGCCTGATGTGGATAAACAGGTGGATCAAGAGCCCGACGTGGATCCCAGAAAGACAATCAAGGCCCAAGTGGATCGCATGTTCGAAGAGAACAGCTTGTTGAAGAAATATATCGCCAATTCTCGCTTGAACCAAGTCATCAATAAAGAAAACCCGAATTTCCAGAGTTTGAGTCCAGACGCCAAAGCGATGCTGCTGCTGTCGTTCGACGACCGCGGCGACCACCTCGCGTGCCGGCGGGTCCTGACCGAGGCGGAACTAAGAGTCGAAGCGATCCGAGCGCGCCAATTAGAAGTCGCGTCGCGACCCGTTGACCGGAACCCTGCGTGGTTTCGGGATGTTGTTCCGGAACAAATCCATGACGAAAGCCGCGACGCGGAGATCGTGCGGCGCGCCTCGAAGAAGAAAAAGAAAGAAGTTCCGTTGACGACCAAAGCGATGCGGGATTTGGAAATTTTGAGCAAAGCAAAAATTGGTCCGGTGCGCGTGAAGGCGGTGTTCCCCGACGGATGTTGCTTGGCGGGGACTTTTCAGCCAATCGAAACATTCGCCGACGTTTTGGATTTTGTCAAGACCTACGTCGACGCCGACATCAAGTTACCGCCATACGTTGGTTTCGAGGACCCTATCCAACTCCCGTCCCGCGTCCTCGTCGACGTCCGGCTCCCCTACTCCCTCAAAAAAACACCACCGGCCTGCTGAGGCGGCACTGCTGCTGGGCTCTTTAATCGACACGATCTCGATTTACCTAAGACCCGGCGATCTAAAATGAAAAATTGATTTCACGGTTGTTGCGGTTACTCGCGCGGCTAAGCGCAGCAAGGCTGTGACAATATGTTGTCCGGGTCGCGATGGGAACGACGGTGCGCTGATGCGAGCGACCATGGAATCGGACAGCGACGACGATGGCCGCACGGCCGTCCTCGTCGTCGTCACCGCAGCGGCGGCGGCGGCGGTAATGCGTCGTCGTCGAATCAAAGTCCGGCTCCCTCGCACACTATGCGCTCTCTCCTTCCTCCGCGAGGAGGAGGGGCTTCTTTTGCGCCCTCGGCACCGCTAATTACAACGATAGCACTCTTCATAATCGGAGGAGGAGGCGGCCGGTGGCAGGGGCGGGCCGGCCCCCGGGGGGTGGAGGTGCCGAGGCGCGGAGGTGTGAGTCGAGAAGGTAAGGAAGTGTAGGTTCCGTACGACCTCGGGAACATCAAGATCGGCGGCATACAGGATATCATCCAGTGCTGGATCCTTCGATTTGCAGACCTTGGCCAGCTCCTCCCAGTGCAAGCTGCACGCTCCTCGAGCCATTCTTGCCAAGATGGCGTCGCGTCGCGCAAAAAAAAAGACGGCCGTCTCGCGTCTGGACGAGTACACATGACCATCCGCGATCGGCAGGGATCCTTCGACCAGTGATGTTTCGACGGCGACGGCGGCGAGCGAGCGAGCGAGCTTCACGAAGCGGGTTGCGCCAGCTCGGGGACGCGGCCTCGGTTGCCGGCGCCGCGCCGACGGATGCAGCCTCTGGCTCTGCGCCCTCCGGCTCAGACTCGGCCGAGTCGCTCAGTGTAGTGGAGGCCGCGGTTGTCTTGTCGTCCCCACCTTTTTTTTCGAGCCAAGCCACGAGCGCGGCCCAGGTGCAGCCCTCGCACTTGGGGTCCGGCAAGCTTCGCTCTGCCGCCCGGCGCTTGATCAATCTCCGCTGCGCGAGGAGTTTGTTTGTTTCTTTTCCGGCCGCGACACCTTCGGGCGGCTACAGCTCTGCATCGTCGTCGCAGCCCAGCCGGGTTTGATCTTCAGCGTCGCTTCCTTCGTGGTCCTCTTAAATCAAAGAGGGCTAAAGTTAAGGGAACAACTAACCCTAGAATAAGGGGTACTAACCCTAATTCAGATTTTCTATCTCCTCACAGATTAGATTGATTGAACTCGCGACGAAATCACTGGTCAAAACTAAGACAGGGTAGGAGAAA